>JAADVB010000212.1:0-32904 GCA_023334545.1 Salisapilia sapeloensis | reverse complement strand
TTCTGACTTCTCCTGATAACGGCTTCAACATATTAGCCTCTGGCAATTGGAATGATGACGCGTGCATCATCACTTCCGCCTCACTTCGTATGTATATGTACGAAATCATCGAGGACAATGGCCATTGTGTCCTATGTAATGATTAGCCCATTACAAAGAACGTTATAAGCATAGTGGAAAACGATTAAAAGAGCTCTACTCGAGTTTGCGAGTGCCGTCTTGCCCTTGCAGCGGCAGTACGTCGTACAGAGACCAACAAAATCCTTTAAACCAGGCTTTCAACTGTACTTCGAGCAATGTATTGGGGCACTAGACGGCACTCGTATTGACATATTACCATGTAAAATAGATAGTCGTGCTCTCCGAAATCGGAAAGGCAGCTTGAGTCAAAATGTTTTGGCAGTATGTAATTTCGATACGTCGTTTTCATACTTACTTGCAAGATGGGAGGGATCAGCTCACGATGGACGGGTACTACGGGACGCATGGACGTAAGGTCTAAAGTGTGGCGAGAAGTAGTTTTATCTTGGCGACGCAGGTTATGCTCTTACTAAGAATATACTCACTCCTCATCGAGGCGTAAGATACCGTCTGAATGAATGGTCTAAAGGTTATGAGCATTCGCAGGACAAGAAGGAGCTCTTTAATCTCCGTCACTCTTCACCCAGAAACGTCGTCGAAAGAGTTTTCGGTGTCACTAGAAAACGATGGGATATTTTGAAAAGAGTCCCGGAATATTTCATTTATTTACAATCTAACCTGATTTTGTGCTGCTGTATCCTGCATAAGTATATCCTCCGGTATCAGGAAGACAACGATATAATATGTAGCACAAACGAAACAGTCGACGAGTATTGTGACGAGGGCGACATTGTGCACGAAGGTCAGGACAATAGCGAAGCGTCGAAGTTCCGCGATAGGCTAGCGACGAAGATGTGGTCGGACTATCAGCAATACTTGAACTCTCAAGAATAGTGACCTGTTGTTGCTTTTCTTTTTATGCCTACTCGTCTCCAATGTCATCAGCCACGTACTCGATTTTAACTTTAGCATCTAGCTCGTTATACATCTCTACTTCGTTAGGATTTAAGACAATGTGGCGAGTGAATTTGATCTTGCTGCGTGGTGAACGGGCGGCAAACTGCATATTGAAGTCAAGTATGGCAAGCTGCATTACAGACGAGTGACTTTCCTTTCGAACTGCAGCAAGTTCAAGCTGACACTTAGCCAGGAGACGAAGAGCGTCTGCTATTTCATTACGTGACGACCTTTTCCGCTTTCCCTCTCGAACATTCCCTGTTACTTGCTCGTCCCGCGCTCGGGATATTGTGCTTGGTGTTGATGCTATTGGCGATAGTGGTGCTAGGTTGCGTTGTGGCATATTAGCAGGAGATGTAGCCTTGGCTGGATCCGATTGAAAAGATAGTTAGTCAACCATAAAAGACGACATCTGACCTTCAGTCGCATCATCAGTCGAGTAATCTTGATATTGTGATCGATGATCCTCCAAGGCGTCGAGACCGCATGATTGCGGGTACGCTCCGCTAGTCACATAGACAATATGAAGCTCATCATAGTTTGGTAATGTCTTGTATTGAAACTCTTTGGCATCTTTATGGACTGCGAGATACGCGTCCCATATCTAAAATACATTGAGTAATGTCAGCATTGTTTATTTAATACAAAACACTACGCATTACCTCTTGAGGACCTGTCGGCAGCTTACTGAGTTCTTCCCTGCCAAATCCGCTATCGCTGACAAGCGCTGGAAAAGTTTGATACTCCTTCATTGCACCCCACTGGCTTTGTAATTGCGTTTTTGTATATGCCAATTTGTTGTATTGGTTAAATTTATGGAGTACCGTAGACCATTCTTCCTTTTTAAGACCACTATCTGTTCCCTTTCCGTACGCTACTTGTTTGCGCACGGCAAAAGTGAGGTAGAGCCGGAGTGGCTCCGTCCAGACTGCAGACTAGTTCTTTTCTATCGATTCGGGTTGTGATCCAGCGGATTGAAAATATACCTCTGCAGGTAAAACGAAAATACAGCGGATGGTGGACATAACAGTGTCTGAAAAGCAGATGATTGGCATGCCAGACAGCAAGCTCAACTTCATTCCACTGGATTAATAAAAAGTATCTTTTCTCTGGATCCAGAGAAATACAGCGAAAAATGGTTTACCAGACGGACCCTTAGTATATTATTTCCTATTGTGTGATCCGTCGCATGTTTATGTAATTCGATTGGTAGAAAAATTAAATTATAGCCAATCAGAAAAAATGCGCGCAGGACAAAAGTTTTCAAGGTAAGAAAATACTGACCGAAAAGCACAACATGTATATGAGAGTCACTTGCAGAATTATGCAGCTTCCTCCACCACATAGAGCTGGCCATGAAAAGAAGAAATAGTCTGCTGGAGACTGATAATCGAATGAAAAGGATAATCTTGTCCAGACTAATAAAACACTCAACCGAACTAGTCTGTGAGGAAAACTACTCTGGCACAAATTGACTTTATGGTATCTCCAAAGAAATCGAAGTGAACAATTAGTCTGGAACAGACGAAGTACGTCGTATGGAGTAGTCGTTTACTATAAAATACAATGTTTATGCTTTTTCATATCAATTTAACAATATTGACTTGACCGAAAGATGTAAAACAACCTATGTGTTCTTTAAAACTATACAAAGACATTTATAAATGATACTGCTTTCTACGGTTTTTAACTGAAAACTCTGTACCCTGACTGTCTCTTCTACTTCATTTTCGAGCTGATTATCTCGCTGTTGAACAAATATATGAAGCTCTGGTTTGCATATGTACTTATTCTGTCAGGGGTGGATGTGCATGTCTAGTGGTATCGATTGAAATGGTCTATGTGTCGCAGAAGCGATGATTGAAGTAGGGATATTCTTTTTTCTAGTCAGATGGTAATCTTGTCGTCAAAGTTGTCTCATGCGGAGTACGCTTGGATCTTGGTTTCTTTATGCCGGAATAGTAACCTCAACGAGCTTCGGAACGCACTTGTACAAGGATATAGATTGTGGTGCCTTCAGGAAGTCACAAAAGGATCGCAATTCTGGGCATGCAACTTTCAAGTGTATCATGATCGTGGACGTGTGGATGAGCTTTCGAAGCACCGAAGCAAGTCATGCTCGCTCATTCTACTCCCAAGCAGTCTATTTATGCATATAGATCGTTTTTCAATGTCAAGTTCCAGCAAAGGTCAATAACAAAGTCATAAATCGATCTTATTTGATCTGTATTGGTTGACCAGGTTTTCTATTGTATATGCTCGAAGTTTCTCCTTCCATACATCAGTAATCTATCGCGTTCGTTTAGTCTAGACATTGGAAAACAATACACTTCTATCAAACGAGCAATATCTACCATGGAATCTCTAGATAGTGGTCACAGTGTGTCCTATTCAAGTTACCATGAACTGATGCTCAGCCCAGATTTCTATTGAAAATCATTGTCGTCGGCTTCAACTTGGGTTTCAAATGTGTTTTGATATTTCCATCGCATTTGTGACAAGCGTATTGATCGAAAGAGAAGCGTGAAAGCAAAAATCATGCACAAGCCCAGTGTTCTCGTAACTGCATAAATTGACTTTTGGGTATTTTGTCGCCACGTGACAAGGTGTATGGTAACTTTCGATTTTCATATGTAGTGCTGCTCAGTGAGGGATCCTCTTGTTACCTACGTACATCTAGCAAAAGTAAACACGACCGCTAAGCTTTGTAACGTGCTACGATCGCATCCTTCGAGTGAGTACATCTAAAAGTCCGTTCCTGATGAAAAGACACACAAACTGACACTTTGCCGTCTGCCCATTCACATTGGACAAGACTTGCTATAAATAGAATATGCGTTCTGCTACTTTGCTTTGCATCTTCTCATAAGCGAGATGGTGCGAATGTCTACTTCTTTGTCTTTGCAGAGCCATCGCTGAAAGGTCTGTTCTTCCATTGTAAGCTTTCGACCGTTCAAATGGCCATTTAGTCGGAACAGGGACGTTATAGCATGGGGTGAAGGCGCTTGATCAATGACGTATTTCATTTCTCAACTTCCCAGCTTTCAACAAGATACCTTCTTGGGCAGCTATGTGGATGCCTCTAACTGCCAAGTTACTCCTACTTCTCACCCTCTCGACACCTGCTTTGTGGACGTCATTTCGATTCACTGCAAGTGCTCAAAACAGTTCGAGCACGTCAGCAGAAGATGACCGAACCGGCGTTGAACTCATGGATATTGGTGTGGGTTGTAGCTCCGATATTCTCTACGCTACTACCGCTTCAGTCCAAACTTTTGTCATTGAAAACGACGATGCTGATTTTATTGCTGTTCACTTTGACCAGTTCAACCTTCCAGACGGCGATGAGGTTCGCATCTTTCCGACAGAAAAAGGAAGAGATGATGTCGATGTTGTCACGTATACAAGAAGTGCGCCTGAGGGCGGCTTCTTTTCGAGAACACTTTACTACACCTCAATAACAATTGAACTTGTCACGTTAGGTGGCGAAGTGTCAGCTACAGAAGAGGAATCTTGTGTCGGCTTTCACATTGACAACTACCACTACCGAGCAATACCCGATTTCCGTTTCTCTCAAGATGAATTTGAGTCCATTTGTGGTACTGATGATACGGTGGAAGCGCAGTGTGCTTATGATGAATTTGGTACCATCAAGCGCGGAGCAGAAGCTGTGGCTCGCCTACTTATTCACAAGCAAGCCGGTAGCTACTTTTGTACCGGGTGGTTGCTCGGCTCGGACAACTATTTAGTTACCAACCACCATTGCATTAGCACCACGGCGCATGCTGCAAACACGCGATATGAATTTCGTGCCCAAGGCGCAACATGCGAGACGGACTGCACGCGCCAGCATGGGTGTGGAGGTGAGATAGCGGCAAGGGAAGGGAGACTCGTGTATGCAGACAGTGAGCTTGACTATGCACTAATCAAAATAGCTGGCGATGACATTTCTAGCAAGTATGGTTATCTTCAAATGAGCGGGGAAGGAGCAGCAGTTGGCGAGCGGATATACATTCCACAGCATCCATCTGGCTATGGTAAACGCATTGCCGTGAAAGCTGGCGATGATGATGGCACCGTCGAAACCATTGACCGCGATAGTAATTGTGGCGACAACCAAGTTGGATACTCGCTGGACACGAAGGGAGGATCATCTGGATCTCCTGTTATTCACTTCGATGATAACGTCGTAGTGGCACTTCATCATTGTGGAGGATGTTCGTCTTCTTCCTCGAGAGGAAACAATATCGGAGTAAACAGTAAGTTCATCGTAGAAGACATGATAGCAAGGAACATCTTGCCAGCAGATGCTGTTGCTACTTCCACCACAGCACCTCCAGCGTCTACAACTCCTCCATCTTCCACTCCCTCACCTTCCCCCTCACCTTCCCCCTCACCTTCCCCCTCACCTTCCCCATCACCGCCTCCATCGGACTATCCTGTGTCAAAGACTAATACGCATGATGGCACCTTATTCTTCAGCTATGCAAAGACAACAGTCGACTATGTAGACTTCACATTGAACGAGGACGCTGATGTCGTGTTGGACATCTTGTCGTATGAAGAGCTAGTGATCGATATGAAAACAGAGTATCTTGATGTCAATGGAGATTGCAGTGCTGCTTATATCGATTCAAGCATTGCACTTTTCTGCGTCAAGGATGATGACACTCTTGGAGACATGATTTTGCTTAACGACGATGCTCCATCAGGCTCCGGACGCGAAGACGGCTCGATATCTGATCGTGACTCCTACATATCTAAGTCACTTACTCAGGGCCGGTATCGTGTTGCAATCGGTACATCACCCATGACACGAGCAGAAGCAGAGCAGGGGCACACGACAGGCAGTGAAAGTCCTCGCGTCTGTGGTAAAAGAGATGCTGCTTTTGGAAACTATCATTTGACTATCAGATCCGATGGACTAGAGTCCTCGAAAGCTCTGGAGGATACGTACATTGGTAACCAATGTCGCTCCGGTAACAAGGGCCGGCCATACAGTAAGTGTCGTTATCACCTGGAAGACGACTCTCATACCGGCATGTCGACGGCAGGTACCATCACTCGTGCAGCATATTCTACTAGTGTGGACCATATCCACTTCACGGTGCAAAAGCAGAGCGAAGTGATGATTGAAGTCAAGTCCTCTATCCATCGAGACTCTGACGGCAGATACATCAATGTGAATGGGTTTTGCAATCCGTCGTACATTGATGCTGTCGGTTACATCTTCCGACTTCCTTCCGACGATGGCAAGCCAACAAAAGAAGATTTGGTTGAAAAGGAAGACGACGATGTGCTATTCTACGAACGAGGTCGTACGTCCGTCACTTCCAAAGACCCATACTTTTCGCACAACTTGGAGCCAGGAAGGTATGTGCTTGCTGTTGGAAGGTATCCGCTGAGTGAACAAGATGCTTTAGATGGAGTGAACCGAGACCGACCAAGCGAACTTTCGCCATACGAATGCCGAACTAAAGCTAATGCTGGCCATTATACAGTTGAGTTCAATTCCAAGGTGGACATCGAAGTCACTTCTCCCAACTCCTTCATTGGCGACATGTGCATGGACAAGCAAGGTGATGAGATTTGTACATGATAGCTGCTAACATCTATCAGCCGATTTTAATTTGAAACACGAATTTGATCATAACCACAGCTTCGCGCCACTCGTGTGTCGAATGAGAGCTCCCTCATGCACATCCTTTTATTCATTTTGTTCATGTAAATACATCCAAGTCTTCACTCGTTCGTGCGGTACGTGAGTGGCAAGTGAGCCACTCGATTCATGCACACCATCTCCATCGCGTCTTCCTTACTCACATCGATCTGCGTGATGCTGCAATGACTGATAGGAGCGCCCAGTTGAATTACGTCTTTCGTCACTTTCAAACACTGCGCCATGCAGTACTGGATGAAGCTCGTGTGGCACACGACAATCTTATAGTTTTCCAGTTGCTGGCCACTTCCGGGCTTGAGCTCATCTGCGTCGTCCCACCGGCACAAGACTTCATTCGCGATTTTGTGCATAGCGCTGCGGTATTCGGGTCGATGGAAAGAGTCTACCTCCTTTGGGGCACCATCTTCCAACAGACAGCATTCGTGCTTTCGACTGATCCACGGCATTTCGTTTACGAGGACAGCAGCGGTCTCGACGGTGCGACGCAGTCCGCTGTAGACGAGAGACACATTCGCTTCCGTCGCCTCTGCTTTTTGCAGTTGCTCCGCCAACGCCTGAGCAGTCAACTCAGCTTGACGTCGGCCCTTGGTGGTCAGTTTCTTGTCACGGTCGGACACGCGGAAGTTGATATTTTCCGTCTCACCATGACGCACAAGTATCAGATGCGAGACAGCAGGCTTGCCACTCATCTTGATTAATTGGCGTTGACGAGGTGGACGAAGCTCTGGTGGAAAGAGGACACTACCGAGCTGTCTGGCTTCTTCACGCAGCTGACGTGGTGATGCACTAGGTCGTCCGACTGATTTGTGCAGCAGCTTGTTGTCGACGTGCGAGACGGATGACAGATGGAGCATGTACCACCAGGTGAACATGTCTTCTTTGGTTGAAAATCGTAGAACGCGTTTCGCACCGTGCCCTTGGTAGGTATATTCGAGCTGGATGACTGCGTTTTCGACATCCAAAAACTCAATGTGACAGCCTCCAGCAACAGGGATAAGCGTGCGCTTTCGCTCAGGAGGCAAGTCAGTCTCGCGATGTCGTCGCAAGATGAGCAAACCATGGAACAATTCAGCCCAGTAGCTTTTCCAGACCGAAATACCCATGCGACGACGCTTGACTTGGACTGTACCGGCGGCTAGATATCCGTCTCGACCTTGGATTTTCGTGACAGCGTAGTCCGTGGGTGCAACAGGTCGATCGGGCGTGTCTTCCGAGAAGTACAATTCCACTTCATCGATCGCAAAGCGTCGCAATGATTTGTTCGGTATCACTTGCTTGGCTGCAGGTGGCGTTGGATAGTACAGTGTGCTCTGCGAGAGGCACTCAGCCAAGTCCATGCCGTCCATGTCTTGAAAGCGAACCATTTTACCAGCAGTGACCTGGTCCTCGTCGTCTCCAACATCATCTTTGTCGTTATCATGGACATGATCCTCTGCCTCAATTTCTTCTACGTCATCTAGACTGGATGACGAGGACGAGAGTTCGTTTGCGAGTTGCTTGGCAGCTCGCGGGGAAGGAAGCGACCGTCGCCTAGTAGGCATGTTGGAATCTGGGAACATGTCGGATGGCGGGGACGAGCGTATCGCGTTCTGCTGACGTCCGACCAGCTCCTCGACTATGATTTTCGAAATGGCGGTTGATACACCAAATCTGCGACAGAAGGGATACGATGATACGATCGAGGTCACACGAATGATTTTTCACTTGCAAACTCTATGCTGCTTGATTCTCTTAAGATTTAATAGAAGGTTGAGCTATCGAAATAGAAGCCATGTGTGCTTTGCAAGAGGGTGAGAAAGATTATGAAAGGTATTTGTACTCGTAGTAACTCGACCACGTTACCAAGTCCGAGGCCGCCTATATCAAGTGACGAGAAATGACGCGCGAAACAGTAGCCGTGTCCCAAAGGTACATTGCCGCCTCTGCCGGAAACGAAGATCCGCACGCCATACGTCGTCTCACTGGAAAGAACGGGAAAGAGACCCTCAACCATCGCCCTGTCTCGAACTTGACATCCTACGTTTCGTCAGAATCCATTTGTTACTTTCGCGCAACCTTTGGATGAAAATCGCATTTGATTGAATACAAACCACCTCCAATAATAAGCACCACGTAAAAAGGCGTGAAGATGACCGGCCACACGCAGCTACGTCGGGATCCGCTGTCGACGTCCGAGCGAGGGAACTTTCAACGACTGCTAGATGATGCTGATCGTTCTCTCGGCATACTCTCTTCACTAGACGAAGCCATGGATGCTTCGGCCAATGAGCAAACGGCGTCCACGCTAGCTCCTCACTCGCACTCTCAACCACTATCATACGATCTGCTTTCTCACGCACACCAGGAAGCTTCAGGTGAACCGGAACCAGACGCAAAGGATACGTCTGCCGTCGATCTGTCAGTACAGAACGGTCGATTGCATGTAAAAGGTGTTTTTCCAGATCAATCGGTGGAATACGTCGATATCGATCCTCGATTCACGACAATTGGTGACTTAAAATTCGCTTTTTGCCGGAAGAGAGAACCATGGAGAGACCTCGGCTTCCGACCGCAACAGGCGCAAGTCATGATCGACGGTCAGCGCATGGAAGACGACTGGCTGGCGGTCGATTGTGGCATGGGTTTTGATGGCACGCTGTACATTGTCCAGTCCGCCGCTCCATCTCAATCCCAGTCGTGGGTGAACTCCTCCTTTGGTTCGACTCTAGCTGGTAGGCGTCGTCCACCATGGGCCTCCAGCTCCCAGATGTCCGTAGCATCGATCTCAGCCACGTACGCTACGCCGGAAAGCATGGAACAGGATCAGGAAACTTCAAACAGTCTAACGCAATGGAATGACCATCGCGAAATAGCCACGTCCGAAGCCGTGACGCGTCATGTACGCCCGGAGGAAGCGCAATTTGCCGATATGCTTTCCGACTTCTACGAACATCTTCCGAATGTGCGTGACACGGAAGCTTATGCCGATCAGTTACTCGGTGGCTACATCGACACCCTTCAATCTCGTCTCGAGAAGATTGACAGTGAACTCAATGCACAGGCTCGTTCAAACATGTTCACGCAACGAATGCAAAGTGAAGCCAAGCAGCTTCGAGATGAACGAAACACGTGGCGACTCTTGTACGAACTTCGTCAAGTGCAAACGAACTTCCCGTCTGACACCAATGAACAAGCACTCGCAGTCGCATCGGACGTCAGCTCTTCCTTGCACACTGACATGGTGGACGACGACGCCGTCAGCTGGCTGTCTTCCCACAATCAGCAGTTTGCCACGCTTTCTGCATTGAAAAACTGGCTGGAAACCACAGCGGTGGAGCAGGCAATGACCATGGGAAGCCGCCAACGCGCTGATCATGCACGTACACTACGTTGGCTGCATGGCGTGCGCGAGTCTGGTAGTCCAGCCGAGGTGGACATGGACCCGGACGCTGTTTTCCGACAAGGTGACGAGCATCTCGCGGCTGACGATGCGGAGGACGAGATGGAACTGTTGAAGAGCGTGTGGCTTTTAGTTCGATCAGGCCAGACGTCCGAAGCAGTCGACTTGTGCGCACGTGCTGGACAGTCATGGCGAGCGGCAAGCTTGTCGGGAGGTAATCCTGTCGGAGCTGCTGAGAGCTCGGATGGTATCAGTCGATGGGGAAACCCGACGAGAGCCTTGTGGAAGCAAGCATGTTGGAAGCTGTCTGAAGCGCAGGAAGCGAGCGTCACGAAGCGCAGTACGAAGCAAGGACTTGAGTTCGAGAAGCTAGTCTATGCGGCGTTAAGCGGAAATGCGCATGGTATCACGTCGTCTCCTTTGTGTGAGAGTTGGGAGCACCATTGCTGGGCGATGGTGACGGCACTTGGAGAAAGACTGCAAGATCAGGCGTTGTGTAGTTTATTGCAGATGAAGGCACAGCGATCCAAGTACGTTGTAGGTAACAACGCGTCGTACATGCGTGTATGCAGCAATCTTCTAGACAAAACGTCCCACCTGAGTCGATATGAAAAGGACTTGGATGCGCTGTTCGACGAACTCAAGCACAGTTCCAGCCAAGTCGTTCGTAATGAAGGGCAAGAACCTCTGCGTTGTGTCCAGGCAAAGCTCGCTACTTCACAGATGGATGCAGTCGTTGGTGAATTGGCATCAACGTTGCTGCCGGCTGACAACTTTTACCACTGGGACTTGGAGTTGGATGCACAGAACAAGTGTGATAATGCACCTCCATCTTTGCTACGTCTTGCAGCACATCTGGTGCTGATCGTCGACTTTACTGGTGGTGAGTTTGAAGCTCAACGAGGAGAGATGTTACTGAAGCTGTACATTCGGCACTTGGTACGACATGGACAGTTGACCCTCGTTCCGATCTACGCCTCCCAACTTCCGCGCGATGGAAGTGTGGCTGTGTACAAGCAAATGCTTGCTCTCGTCGATGATGTGCTCGAGCGAGAGCTGTGTCTCAAGAGACTGCTCGAGTATGCGGACATGGATCTCTTGTCCGCTGTGCTTCGTGCTGTCGTGGCAGATGCATGCCGGCTGCCGGAGGAGTCGATTACCACCCACTCGCACACGACTAGTGATGAGGACCGTCGTCGCATCCGCTGCATCGAGTACTTGTGCTTTTACGAAGCCCATCGCGCAGAAGCATTGCGAGCAGTCTCGACTTTGTCACGACAGTTTGCTGTTCAGGGCAAGATGGACGCTGTCAAGGAGCTTTTCCAGACAAGCATACCAGAGGATTCGATCAGCGTCGTGGAGGCGCATCGGTCCGAGCAGTCGCTTGAGGAAGACGACATTGAACTTGTTCTGCGCGAGTTCCTCTGCTGGCAAGCGTTCTTACGTGCCTGTACTCGGTACGATGCATGGAGAAACTTTGTTTCGAGCAATGGAGCGAGACCGAGCGTTTACAGTGAAGAAAAGGAGATGGTCGAAGAGCTTACGCATTTAGAAGCACGTGCGTCTGGCGCCATCACAGAAGCGCTTCACTTTGAGCGTGGATGGCTACTGGCATGCAGCCCACAGCACGTCGTGGACGCGGATGCCGTCCGGAGCAAGTGCCTCCCAATGCTCGTGTTCAACCTCCACCGTGTCCAGTTTGAGTCTGCCAAGTTGGTGTTGCGTCTCAAGTACTATCCGGAAGAACCTCAAGTGGAACTAGCTCGACCGTGGTTGGAAAAGTCGTTACAGATCGCCGATGTCGTGGCGGACGACTTGTATGGTGTCCAAGGTGCCATGTCCAAGCAAGAAGCGCGTGACTTGTTGCAGAGACTACATGACAGTGCGGTGGCACTGATTGCAGTGGAAGAACCGTCGGGAGAATCGAGTGAGAGGTAGACGATGGAAATTATAACGCAATACAAAAACATTTTAGGAGTGAGCTTTGAACTTAATTGGATCCAGTTGCTTCGCCATAATAACCATTTGAGTCGATGGCGCCAACGGCATAGTTTCGAACGAGCTCATCGCTATTTACTTTGTCTTGATCCAAATGACTTGTCAGGAGATTGTGAGGTAGACACCAGCGACGTGGAGGAGATTGACACGACACTTGATGCCATCGCCAAGCTCGGAAGTCAAGATACTCGCGTTCACGTCTTTTCATTAGGAACGCGTACTCCAGCACAGCATTCAAATCTGTGGCTTCTAGACGAACATCTCGTTGGCCATGGTCGAGATTGCCTTGGTGAATCGCTTGCAAGGGTGCAAAAGGTGATGGAGATGATCGAACAGTACCTACAATATCAACCAGTTGTCCGTCTGAAGCGATGGAGGAAATGCTTGAGATGCAATGACCCTCTGGAGCGACATAGAATCGAAGGTTATTGTTATCGAGTTGACCATACCATGAGCTGCATCTGGATGTCGTATGAAGACAGAATCCGATAAGAGCTCCATCTGAATTGACTGAGCCTTCGAGCTGAATTACCTCCTCTTCTTTACGCAGTACGAACTGGTGATTGATATTAGCTCGGAAAGGTGTTGACCCCTCTGCGTTTTCATTCGATTCAACATGTTGAATGACTCCATCCTTTACAGATACAAGCACACTACTGATGCCATCTCCGTATCCTTTATCGGTAAAAAGAGATTCTGGAGATTGCAGTAGGGAAAAGGATTCATACCCTTCTTCATCTCTATCCGCGCCCGTCTTCAACTCAGACGAAAGATCGGCATTGACAGCTCTGCGACCAAAACACGCACCGACACTGCCTAAAAAGTTGTTTCCATGACTACCATAGAACCCGCATATCTTATGGTCTGGTGGTGCAACCAGCGATGCTGTCGTAGAACCATTCCTGCCTCCGATCCAACCCGTCACTCGCTTGTTCGTATGGAAACGCAGCGCGTCGATCCAGAATCCGCTTCTAACCTCCACCTTGGTCAAATACTCCTCCGGAACGAGGTCTAGCACATGCTCCTTCGGTCCATAGCCTTTACATCCATCACGTCGTTCCACATTGTCCATGTGCTTTTGTTTGTTCTTCATGCTCAGTTTTTTCACATACCTGTCATCACACGTGACGACAATGGCACCTTCCTCGCACGATTGATTAAACGTAAATTTAGTTTGATTCCCGTCTCCACGTGCTTTTCCCATGCATTCAGAATAAGTAGCACCCGGTGTCGAGTCACCATTCCTCTTGCTAAAAGGATGGCGTAGAGGTACTCTTCCAGGTTGACAGTACGCACCTATCGTCCCCACAAAGCGGTTTCCGATACTACCATATAAGGAAGCGATGTGCCATCCATTCGCAGCTTTCAGAGTTTGTTGCTGACCACCACACCCACCATACCATCTCGTTGTTCTCATGTTGGTACAAATTTGTACAGCGTCAACCCAACACATCGCACGAACATTTATCTGGAGAATATACTCTTCTTCCAAGAGAGCAAAGATGTGTTCTTCATTCATTTCAAACGTAGTATTCCAGTCCCAACGCTTCACCTCGTCGCGTGAGAAACACTGAATACTTTCGACGGAGTTTCCTGCTTTGATCTTAATCACTCCGACGTCAAAGTCATTTGCTGATTCGCCAAAAGGATGCTGTTCCCCATCTTGATCGCCAAAACCAACGGGACCACAGACATTCTGTTTCCAGCGAACAACAGGTACACTTGCCTTGGGAGGTTTCCGGCCGTGCGTCAACCAGTCCGATTTGGACAATTTCAAGGCAGAAGTAAGGTTCCATACTGCGCCTCGCCAGTCCAATACTTCTTTTAAAGGCTTCATATTGAGATCCAATCTTCCATTTACCTCCCATGACTTGTAAGCTTGGTCTTTGCAACGATGATTTGCCTCGTATATGCTAAAGATGCGATTCATGTCGTCAAAACCTCGAGACATGATGCCGTCCGTGGCATGTCGGAGGCCAAGTGTGTGGCCCATTTCATGAAAGAATGCTCCGATACCAGTCGAGTAGTTTGACCAAAAGGTACGTCGATAGCAACTATCGTCAAAGAATCGCTTCGTGTCCAGCTGTCGATTGTCCAAGCAGCAAGCCGTAAGCTCGCCAAGGTGACTAGGCCACGTGTGTAGGCCGCAAGAGCCAAAGACACCAACCTTGGAGCCACCGAGTGCGGTGTGACCAAGCGGAGCCTGCTTTTCGCGACTAAATGTGGAGCATCCGAGGATTACTTCGTGCTTAAGTCGGCCGGTAATGTTTTTGTCGTATCCATAATGTTCTATATCTTGTTTAACAAGATTGATAAGCTTTTGGTCGTGAATAGACCGAGCAGTAGCATTGTCAAAACTGGAACGAAGGAGAGGGACGATAGGGAGGTTGTTTGCGTCCAATTCCATGACAAAAGTACATCTGCCAAGACCCTGCGCATGCATAAGCTCTGCCATGGTTGTCTGCAGAAGCAAGGCGTTAAACTGAATTTTAGAAATGGCAGCCTTGTCCGAGTTGTCGACATTATCAGGGGCATCGAAGCCCTGATCATCGCCTGCATCTGCACACTTTTGGTAATAGAAGCGGATGATATCAACTGCTTCAGGTTTCTTGTAGCTGATATCAAATTTCCTCTCATTAAAGCCGGCAACCTTTAAATGGATTGTGTGTGCGCCTTCGAAAGGCAGAAGCAAATATGCTTTATATCTACCAGAGGGTACTGCCACCGGCCAAAACATAGCGGTGGCATTCTCACTTGATACCTCAAGAAACAAGTTTGTAGCTTGGTCTTGAAACTTTTCAGCAATGCCATGGATATACCCCTCTAATAGTACGAGCGGATAGGAGATGCAGGTATTCTCCTCTAGGTTCGTTATCTGTATCCGGTGCATACTTCTCTGTTGGATGTTGAAGAAAAGAGAGACATTTTATCCAACCTGCATCATCGTTTTGTCGTTTATGTCTATATGATTGGATGAAAAGATTGCTAGGCGTCTCTTCAACAACGTCTGAAACAAACTTAATGATGGAGCGAGGAGACGCCCATTTTCTCTTATACAAGCCTTTTTACCGATCTATTTGATTCATTCTTTGCACCTTGGTAGCTATATAATTGCTATTAGACCAGGTGAGATGGGTGGTGAAATATCTAAGTTTCTGGAAGAGGATACAAAGGAAGAAATGAATGGTGTCATTTCCAACTACGATTCGCCTCGTACGGAACAAACGAAACGATCGGAAAATGATGTAGCGCAGCGGCAGCAGATCTTTTCTTTTTGCTTCAATTGGAGTACGGATCGGATCACATCTATGTTGAGATGGTATATGCAGTTTGATGCCCACAATTCTTCGGAACTCGCGACTCGAATCGACTTGTCAAGTGTCAAAGATCAGGTTGATGTATTGCATCTCACTGTTCAGCAAGAAATAGACATTTTAGATCATGTAGAGTCCGAGTTACAACAATTGGACACCCACATGGGGGGTAATGAGGATGAACGTTTGACTCTAGTCTCTCGAACGGAACTCATGCAGCGTAAAGAAGCAGTTACTACTTCATTACGACAACACCAGCTACTAGTACAGGAGATGGAAAGCCATCTACTAGCTTCTTTTGATGGTGTCGATCTACATCGTATCGTTTGCTGGGCTCCTTATATTAAAGCAGCAACACAGGTTCATATGCAGGAAGACTTGGAGTCACATGCTGCAGCGACAAAGAGCTGGCATCCTTCAGCATCTGGATATGCAATGGACAAGGACCCAGCTGCAGTAACTCTGTTCAACGAATACAGTACAGGAGACACTGTGCTACCACCTCCAGAGCGTCACGAGATTGATGGTTTTACGGACGATAGTGCCAGTAGCTCTGCTGCAAGCGTAGATGAAAGTGAACACGATAGTGAAGACGAAGAGGAAAAGGAAGATGTAGATGTAGAGAACAATCCCCAGACTTCCAGACAAAAGAAGAGAATCGTTGATTCTGATGAAGAGAGTGAGGAAGACGACGACATTATACCTGCTACAAAGCCAGCAGCGACAGATGACGCAGAGGAGAAAGAGACAGAGGAAGGTTTGATAGATGAGAGTTCGATACCTGATCCACAGTCGGCCTCAAACGAAATACAGGCAGAAGCAAACGAATTAACTCCTTATCTTTTATCATTAAAGCAGCCTCGCGTGATTAAACGAAAATTACCTGAATCGATCGATCCAACGATCCGAAGTCCTATCTTCTTTGGCTACACATTAAAGAAAGCTTCTAATGAGATGGAGACCGTGATACAAGCTCAAGATGCAGTACAGGCACAGGAAGATGAGCTGTTTGATAAGAAAGTTAAATATTATTATGAACGTATGGAGACGAACATCGGGAGCGAAAGGAGTAAAGGACAAATTTTAAAGGAGCGAAAAGAAGATGTTGAAGCTAAAAGGCAGAAGCAGCGTCAGCAACGTCAGAATGAATTCGATCGAGCAAAGAAGGAGCTTGACCCGAACGACACATTCTTTCGTACGTTTCAAGCTCAAAGCAAACGATTGCAGGAGCAATGGGATCGAGAAGACGAAGAGTTGGAACAGCAAACGAAAAAAGTCGAGGAAAAGATCTCAACAGCACAACGGGAGTGTGATGAACTACTAGGCCAAATTAAGCGTGTTCGGCGTGTGGATGAACCAATCGGCCGTCATCGGCTCGAGTTTCACGAAAGCGAGATGTCCAAGCTACAGCACGACATGGAAGAGGCAAAACAGGCGCTTCGAATAGCAAAGGAAGAGTTCGTAGCTCTTCAAAACGCCAAAAGCAAAGTGATTGGAGGGTCTGAC
This sequence comes from Salisapilia sapeloensis, assembly GCA_023334545.1. Classification (NCBI taxonomy): domain Eukaryota; phylum Oomycota; class Peronosporomycetes; order Peronosporales; family Salisapiliaceae; genus Salisapilia; species Salisapilia sapeloensis. Next base: position 15,989 of record JAADVB010000212.1, on the reverse strand, counting down.
GCGAAAAACCGGTCTCAACTTTTATTCGCGCAAGACCAAATCACGTCGAAAGAAAAGGAATTGGAATCGATCTGCAAAATGTACGATGAAGAACTGTTTTTACTTAAAAGAGGCGAAGCGATCTACCACCAAGAACAGATATTTCTTCCGCTTTATAGTTGTTTAACCAAGTCTAAGAATGGTGAAGGTCAAATCCGATGTACCTTGTTGGAGCTCGCAATAGCATTAATCATAGGCAGCGCCGCCAACAGCCTTCATGAAAGAACTCAATTCGTCTTTCGCCTCTTTTGCAATCGTAAAACTACAATTCAAGTTCTATCGCGAAACGCATTTGCAGAAATATTGCGATTAGCAGTGGACTTGATCATTCGTATACAAGATCTTCACTTGCCTCGCGGACTCACGCGTGAGTTTCTACTACGTTTAGCTGATCGTGAATTCCTAAAGCTAGGTGTACCTACTGGTGAACTGAAGGCGCATGCAAGTGGACAACGAATCGATGGTATGACTAGTTTAGAATTTGAACGCTATTGTATTGGAACGGTGGAGCAATCGAAATATTTGTGTGACATCTTCCATCACGTGTGGCAGTATGACCAACTGAGTCGGTTCGTGATCCAACATATGAGTGCGGTACATCGCTATCGACTCGGTTTAATCAACATGAGCGATCTCCAGTATGCTATCGCATACGAATCTGCTCATTGCCGCCAACAGCTTTCCATGTATAGGAAAGAGGTCATACACACAAGAGCACTTGCCATGGGTGAAAATGACCCGCTAAAAACAGATTATTCCAAGTACTTACCCAAACGTCATTCCAACTTGCTATCCAAAGTCGTTCCGTTAGATCATGGTGGCTACAGAAATCTCATTAACTTCCGCATGGATATGATGCTACGTGCTGCTATCAAACTCCAAACAGGTTGGCGAGCCAAACGAGGGCGTCAAATGGCTCGTTTTGCAGCTGAAAAGCAAGCATTTTACCATGCTCGAGGCGTAGAGTTGCAAGAAGCGAGAGACACTATCGAGGCAGAGTGGCAAGAGAAGGATGAAAAACCCGGTCACTCGGTGGAAAAGATGAGGTTTGAAGCAAAGATTCGGATGCGTCAGGTCAAGCTACGTACAAAGGGAAATACGTTCAGCCGAGACGAAGTCATGGCGTTAATGCGGGAGGAAGCAGTCCAGCAAGCGCAAAAGGAAGTGGAAAATAGGTTTCGAGAGATGGAGGAATCGCTCGGCTATGTGACGCATAAGGATTTGGTAGAGAAACCGCATGCCGATCTCGTCTATTTAGAAGGCACTGTTTCTAAAGAACTTGTTGATAATGTCGTAAAAGCCAAAGAAGCCACAGCAGATATATCTATCATGAAAGAGATGATTGCGATAAATGAAACCAAGGACACAAAAGAGCATTGGGAAGAAGTGGAAGAGGATGACAAGGTTGCGCGTGAAACTTCTTTACATTTTGTCGATGAAGAGGAACGGGAAATTCGACTTGAAGCTAGTCGTCAGAGACAGGATGACATGGTCAGAGGACGCTTTGATGCCATCGCATATGGTAAAGGGCTAACAAGAGACGAAGTGGGAACAGAGTTACGTCTAGGATGTACAGACACTGCTTTAGTTGACTTTAAAAACCGATTACAGAGTATGTGTCGTGGGTTGACAGATTTAAAACTGCAAGAGATGCTTCAAGAGCTACCATCAAAGCGGCACCTTTGCACTTATGTACAAGCTTTCCGCAAGTCGGATGGGACATTTGACATGAACCGATTGGAAACAGACTTGTTCGATCACTTCCGTATTATTCGTGGTGCAGAGGATCTTGCACAAGGTTTTGTTCGTATTTTTACTACCGACATGGAGTTTGGAGTGGCGGAAGAGCTTATGCATCGAGTGCTTGAAATAAATGATTCTATACTACAAAATCTAGTCACTTTCCAAGCATCAGAACAGACGAAAGCGAATGCCACTATGATTGAAAAGAAACTCATTCGCATGGGATACAAGAAAGACGTGTTAGCGGCAGCACACATTGAAAGCGAAGAGAAGCAAACAGAAGAAGTGGATTCAATGGCTGCTCTAGAGCATGCAAATCTTTTTGAACTTAATGAAAAGAGAAAGAAAGTAGATGATACTCACAAACAACTTATGGAAGCGATGAAAGCTTGGAAGGAAGCCGAAATTGCGTTACTGCACACTCAAAAGCAGCAGCTCAAAGAGCAATCTAAATATCCTATACTCTCGGCAGATCGAGTCAAATGGACGGAGCGCTTTTACAACGCTTTGCGCACACCTGATAGTACCGCAGAAGAAGCTTCTCAGAAATACACGGAGCTGTCGAATGTCTGTCATGATTTTGTTGAGACAGCGCGTGCTATTGGCATGATACTCATTCGAGAGTACCCGCTACCTCTTCGAGATAAATCTATCTTGCCAACTACCACTTCTGAAGTCGATGGACGGAAGGATGACGTTCGATCGACTTATCGACATACATATGAATGCCATAACATTCGATTTCAATTTTGCACCGACGATCATGGCCGGTTTGAAAATTCAGACGAGTACGCGGCCAAGTATGCGTCTCATGAGATCCGAAACTCGGCATTATATTTCAGGCACTTAAGCCACGTTCAAAACCTTTTGCTCCCACTCCAATGTACCGTTGACTATGCAGGTTTCCGACTGCTATGTGTGGCTAAGCTTCCGATCGAGACCATCACTTGGAATGAAGCTGGTACGGCAATACAGAAACGCACCAAGCAGTTGCTTTGCGGGAGTGATAGCAGAGGTAAAACGATGATCTCTCAGAGTAAAGAGATGTCCAAGATACTAGAAGATGCTGCAGGTCGTCTAAACCTAAAACGTCACAGCGCACGCGGTTACCAGGATTTAACATCCAAGGTTTTCCATGGACCTGCAGACATGTTGGGATACGCAACGACAGAGAAAGGTTTTGCACTACTTCAGTTCGCTCGAGCGATGCCACCGGAAGACCCGAGTCTTACCATCCACCTACCACAATCGACAAGAGGACTGTCTATTTTATGGAGACAGCTACGACCGGAGTTTGTCGCAATGAACGAAGAGCCACTATCATCAGATGCACTATCGTATATGACGTATTGCACACCGGATTGGCAAGAGCAAGCATCAGGTGTGGAAAAAGCTACGAAATATTTGCTAGGTGATGTCCTTCACAATTTTGCCGTCAAGTTATCACAGAAAGAGCGATACTTTACCTCTGAAGCCTTCTACTTGACAACAGAGCTCCATCGACACGGTATTAACGTGCGACACCTTGGTTTATTACGATCCAAGTTTGTGTTCCAACTCACAGGCACAGTCACACTTCAGTATGGCACAGCTGAAGTTGCATCCACGGATGATTTCACGAGAGAAGTAGAGCGAGGTGGACCGATCATCATCCATGGAAAGCAGTTTAAAGTCAGTATGAGTAGACGCCACCGATTTGATGCAACGTGTATAACTTTAGATCGAGTTCATCCAGATCACTCGGAACAAAATGTTGACATTTATAGCGGGTGGCTTGAATGCCAGCAGCATGCAGCCGACATTCGACTGCTCATTCTTGCCGAGATAGCTGTACGGACGTTTAAGAACATACTTCGCCACTTTCTACGCAGCACATCAAAGATGGTCGGAGCAGGATTTACAGCAGGTCTGCATGCAAAACTCATTGTCTACTGTCTAAACTTGCTTTGTGGAAGTGGAGACATTAGTGAATGGTTTTGGACGACGCACATGTATGTTGGTATCCGTCAGCGTTTCGGTGTTAGATCGATATCCGAAGTAGAGAAACCGAGTCTCCGACGCACTTTAGTACCTAAGATGCGGTATATGATAGACCGACTTGTATCGATGACTGGAATAAAGCTACAATCCAAATGCTTGGAAAGACTCAGCCTCTTACCAGACAGCTATACGTTTATAGCCGATGACCTACTCGATGGTGACTACTGCCACATTAAGCACAATCTTTCGATGCTTCACTTTTCCATGGCATCTCTTCTACTGCTACAAGCAGTTGTGAAGCAAGCGACTTCTTATTCTGATCTCATTGTTTCTCATAAACCCTCCGGTTACTGGACACTGTGTGAGCGGCGAGGAACTCTAATTGCCGCGAATATGGGTACATACAGTAAGGATTGGATCGGAGACTTTTTACCTGGATGCAGGCTAGAAGCGGATGGTCCTGTATGCAATGTGGCATTCAATCGTGCTGTTCAGTTAGATAAGAAGAACCGAAGCTACGTGCGATTTAAATACATTGATCGCTTTTACCCGACATCACCAGATGCAAAGGTTTCTGTTGAAGCATGGTGTAAATGTGACGGTCATGAAAGCACACGCCGAGTTGCTGTGACCGTTGGTCGGTATTCACTTAGCGCTCTCAAAAGCAATCGATGGGCATTTAGCGGTAGTTTTAAAGACATTGACTTGTCGGCAAAAGGACCACGAGTCGTCTTTGGGAAGTGGGTGTACCTTGTGGGAACGTTCGATGGTACGATCATGCGGTTCTATGCCGATGGATATCTTTGCCATGAATTGGAAGTGGATGCTGTTGTAGACCAAGCACTTGCCAAGAGAGAGGCTATGATCCAAAAGAAGCGTGACGATATTAACCAGCTAGAGGATGATGCCAAGGCGCTTTGCTTTAAAGATGTCGAAAGTGAAATGCAAACTTACTTTGTGACAAAGGAAGGCAAGAAAAATATAAAAGCGATGAGTCAAAAATTGTGCGAAGAACACAAATTTCGATCGCGGCTTTCCCAAGGAAGTGTTGCCAGTGCAGCGGAGGATTCGCGTCTACAGACCAAACAAAAGGCAAAAACGATGAAAGACTTGTCGAAAGTATCTTATCTAGATTTTGAGCCACTGGCAAAAAAACAGTCAATTCGATCCGAGTATGAGGAACGTCTAAAGGTTGTCGTGAAAGAATACGAGGAAATGAGGAACCGAGTGAATTTGGAAATCGAAAATGATTTGGCAGAACAAGCTACACAGGGCAATCGACCGCTCAGAATAGGATGCTTATCGTCAGCACGACGGAAAGATGGTAAGCGCTTCTTTCATGGCTGCATTGCGCATGTTGCGTATTACAATGGGCACACGCTCAGTCACGACGAGATCAACTCTCACTTTGTCATGGGCACGCGCGATCGAGCAAATGAGTCTGACTACTTCTTTAGTCTTTCAGCAAGTCGTTTCCAGCAAGCACTTTCGTTTGCTCCGGACGATAAGCTTATGCTACGCAAGTTTGCAGATAACATTTGTGCATCCCTCAAGTACGACTTGGATCAGCAGTATGCGCAAAACATGTACAAGAAAAAAGTTCGATGTGGTCTCGTACCTCTTCTTACGAGTGAAAACGTGCATGGCATTGCTGAGATATTAAAGAGTCTACCTCGAGACATCGCTTTTAGTGACTTGTTTATCCACTGCTATCGTAGTGTACTTGAAATGGACTCACAGTACTTTCAAGCCACGGAAAGTGATCAATGTCGCCTTAGTCTACCAGACCTCGCACGCATGCCGCTTGATTTTTTCTTTGGTTCTCAAACAGCCTATTCACTTGGTTGTCTTAAGTGTGACGATAAAGATGACATCGAGAGTACGGAAGAAAGTATGCTACATGTATTTACAGATGTGGTATGCAGAGTCCTAGAAGTGTTTCCTACATATTATGGAGATGAGCTGACGAATCTTTCGTGGGTTCGAAGCTTGCAAAACCAAAAAGCCATCGCTTACTTCATCCTTGCGAGTGAAAGCGGTGAAGACCCTCGATGCATCGACTTGAAACATGTATTGGACATCAATGACCATGATTTTGAGATAATCGCTCGCAACAATACGTTTTGCACGTCTTTAAAAGCAAATAACTGCCGATTATTGTCTGATGAAGGGATTGGACGTGCTTTTCAATCATTGTCTCATGTCGAAGAGCTTGAGCTCTCTTACTGCGATCAGCTAGGAGACACTGCTTTTCAATATATCGGTCGTGTCTGTACAAAATTGCAACGGGTGTGGCTAGCGCACTGCTATAACCTAACAGACACTGGTATCGAGGCACTAGCTCGATCCAATGCCAAGCTACGAGAACTTGGTCTTTCTTACTGTTCACATGTCACCGACTATACTCTCTTGTTCCTTGCAAAGTACGTGCGTAAGCTGCATACGCTCGATGTTGAGATGTGTGTGCAGATTCGAAGTACTGGTGTCGAAGGAATGCTGAAGAAGATGCAGGATCCATCCACACTTCTAAAGCTCAATTTCAGTGGATGTCAACGTCTAGATGACATTGCCTTGTTAAATGTAGCTCTACATTGCCCTGAACTACGGCATCTTAATGTCAATAAATGTGAGAAACTGACAGACAAGTCGCTCAAGCGCATCACACATAACTGCGTCAAGATTAATACTCTGTTAGCGGAAGATGTCATGTCAATTTCGTCGACGAGCTTTATGTTCGATCAAGTGAACGATGGGCGGGATATCGTTGATCGAAAGATGCTGACAAACATCATTGAGCTGAGCGTTGCCGGTGGTGCATCCATTGATGACGTATTGCTCGGACATGTTGGCCATCGCGCCCGTCGGTTAAAGTCAATCAACATATCACGCTGCTCCGGTGTGACTGACCAGGGACTTCGCTGGCTCTTTTGTGACAACCTTAGTGGGAAACCAACAGACATAAGTTTGGAAGCTGTTGACCTGAGCTTCTGTTTGCAGTTGTCCGCAGACGGCATCAAGGCGGTCGTGATGAAATGCACCGACGTTACCACTGTCAAGTTGGCAGGCTGTAGCTACCTTACAGACGAAAACGTGGCAGATATTGTCCAAACTTGCTCTAAACTCATCCGTCTAGATATCAGCTTTTGTCGGAACTTGACGGACGTTGCGTTGGAATCCATCGCGAAACATTTGTGGCTAGAAGAACTCAATTTGGCGCGGTGCATCAAAATCTCAGACAAAGGGCTGCTTAGTATCGTAGCACAAGCGGAAGCGCTTCAGTCGTTGAATTTGTCTTCATGCAAGAAACTCACGAGTCAAAGCTTTCAAGCTATCTACGATAGATTGAAACTGTTGTCAACGCTGGACGTGACGCATTGTCCTCACTTCACATCAGACGATATGGCACAATTTCAAAGACGTCGAGTCGACGTGTATTGTACTCCCCACGACTCGAAAGATCTGGAAGCTAGCAAAGATGAAGCGATGGTTGGAAGCAACAATCAGCAACAGGTGGAAGGTAACGCTGAGCATACCGACTCAGAGCAAGATATGAACAAAAAAGCCCACATAAAAAAGAACGCATACAGGAACTCGTCACTCTATCGTCGCTTAGCTGAGTCACGCAAGAAATCCACTACATTGCCTCCGATACGAAAGCAAGCACAACCGGAAGACACGACTTAGTGTAAAAGATGGCATGTAAAGTAGGTCTACATTGGACTGTCCAGCGGTAAGTTGGAGATACGGTCCTGAGCGGTTCACAATGGCCGATACAATTCGCAAAGTGCTTTGCAACGGTTCTAGGAGTTGTATAGGATGTCAAGGTACAACTCTGCTCATTTAATATACACTGGATAGTCCAGTATTGGGGCAAACAAACACTACTTTTACGTCCTACACTTGGTTGAGGTGATTGGTCGCAGAGTGATCATCTCTATGATTATATATATGGTAGCGAAGAGCCTGTATTTCTTCGTGGTAAGATGTTGTCGCGCGAATAGAGGTAGCCGATGGGTCGCTTCTGGTACCAACATAACATACAGAAAAGGCCACTTGTGCAGACTACGAAAGCTTAGCACGACGCGAAATGAAGTATGTCTTCGCAAAATAATAAATTCTTATTGATCAAACAGCTTCATGAGCATTGTCCTTGTCGAAGATATATGCAAAAGAGGTGCAATCAATGCTACGAACGAGTAGAGCGAGCGAGGCCACGTAAACGCTGTCAATCGGCTAGATTTCCATTGGATCAATAGCTGTATGAGGCGAGGTATGGTGCTGGTGCCTTTGATATACACACGAAAGCCGTGACTTGGTCGCACAGGAATCACAATGGAGATCGCACCTGTAGCTCATTATGCAACGTGGTACATCGAAAGCCAATAAACGTGCTGCCTGGTTAGTCAAACGTGAAAGGAGCTTCAGAAACATTGATACAGAAGTTCAACACTATGCACCAGGGTCTGTCAAAGAGAGTGGAAACGATCAACTTTTTTTCTATTTTCATGAGTGTTTCTTCTTTCAAACGCGAGCATACGAGAATTTGCTGGCCTGTGCATGATAAGATTGAACGTATCCGTTTCCAGCCGATGAAGTGACTTGTCAGTTCCTCCGACAGTTGGGTTCAGGCCGATGATGCAATCGCCGATATTGGGTTGCCATACTGAAAAGAAGTAACAGGGAGGATGACTCAATCATGCCTCCCAACAAATTCTTGAAGTTGGATGTCGCTACGAGAGGTAGAGCCTCTTCCAGGCGACTCGATGGACTGCGGAGGTCTTGGAGATCTCACTTCCGAATTCGCCGCCGAGGACGCAAGCCAAACAAACCGATTCCTTCCTAGCTACTTTCACCATGGAAGTCGACCAACCCATCGAGCTCGAGTTTGGCGCCGACGTTACCACAACTACGAGAGGCGAGATGCCGACACTTTCCACTACAACCAAGGACGAGAGCATATCGAAGCCGGATAAGAAGAAGAAGAAGAAGAAGAAGAACAGGCGAAAGAAGAAGAGCGCTTGCAACGCCGCGTCAAAGGGTGGGTCGAGTCCGCCTCCCCATCGAGGTGTCCAAGGATTCACGGACAGTATCGCGTCAAGCGGCCAGACGATTCCGCCGACGATTCCTGTTGGGAAACTCTTTGCCAAGGGGAGCTTTCCTGTCAATGAGATGATGGAGCATCCTGGAGACTTCAACACCTTCCGTACCACGAGCGAGGAAAAGAGGGCGCTGGAGCGAGTGCACGAGGAGCACTACGACACGCTTCGCCACTCGGCCGAGATCCATCGGCACGTTCGCAAGTTTGCTCAGAACATCGCCCGGCCTGGCATCAAGCTCTTCGATTTGTGCTCGCAGCTGGAAGATAAAACGCGAGAGCTCGTCCAGGAAGACGGTCAGAAGGTATAATTTCGACATTTGTCAATTACGAGAGTACATGCTAACAAGAAAGAAATCGTGTAGAGAGGGATTGGCTTTCCCACGGGATGCTCACTGAACAACGTGGCGGCTCACTACACGCCGAATGTCGGAGACGACACGGTGCTCAAGTACGATGACGTGATGAAGCTCGACTTTGGAGTACACATCGACGGCTACGTTATCGACAGTGCCTTCACGGTGTCCTTTGATCCAATGTTTGACCCTCTTCTGGAAGCGACGCGCAGTGCCATGAATGCTGGCGTAAAGGCGGCTGGCATTGACGTTCGTCTGGGAGACGTCGGGGCTGCCATTCAAGAAGTCATGGAGTCGTACGAGGTTACCATAAACGGAAAAACGTATCCGATCAAGCCAATTCGCAACATCTGCGGCCACAATATCGAGGCTTACAATCTGCATGCTGGGAAAAGTGTACCGAGCGTCGATGACAAGGACCAAACCAAGATGGAAGAGGGAGAAATGTTCGCGATTGAGCCATTCGGATCTACCGGTCGTGGCCTCATTGAGCAGAAACTGGAAACCTCGCACTATTCCAAAGCAGTCGATGCGCCTCGCGTCCCGATCCGCATGCAGAGAGCCAAAAAGCTGTACGCTCACATCACCAAGACGTTTGGAACACTCCCGTTCTGCCGCCGTTTCATCGAGCGACCTGACGGAGGTTCAGCTGCCGTGAACCCGAACGGTGCCAAGCAAGAAAAGTATCTGCTCGCACTGAACGAGCTCGTGAGGAGCGGGCTGGTGACTGCACACCCTCCTTTCGTTGAAATCGATGGCAGCTACACGGCTCAGTACGAGCACACGGTCCTGCTGCGTCCTACGTGCAAGGAGGTACTTTCACGCGGAGATGACTACTGATTTCAGTCTTCCCTTGCCGAAGCTACCAAGTAGTAAGGCTTCAAAATGAATGCACACGCTTTACTTGATAACAACAAGATTTCTATGATCCGATTGGGAATGATCGCTTCGACACATGAGTGCTACCGATACATCTCGAGTGAGCACATGGATATGAGAACGTATACTCTTTGCAAGCTCAAAATCAATTTTATTTTTTGTCATGCAGCCACGATCGCGATACACAACATGCGAGAACTAAAAGCCTTAATGAAACATCTAACCAGATCCGGCGTAGTGCAGAGCCATCACACTGAGGGCAATGATTAAAAATCCGGTGAAGAACGCTGGGAGGAAGTACTTGCCACTCGGGTCGAACTTGTACGCACCAGGCAGCAGCTCCTGAATCGTAATCGTCATGAGCATACCAGCGACCATACTGTACAAGAATGCTTCAAGCCAGTACGGGAGACCGCCGGAGATAGCAGCCCATCCGATAGCAGCACCGATGGGGTTGGCAACACCGGCAATGGCTGACCACTTGAAGCTCTCCCACTTGCTGCCAGTCGCGTAGTACACTGGCGCTGCAACAGCCAGACCTTCCGGCAGGTTGTGGAGGATGATACCGATGGACAGCACAACACCCGTGCGAAGACCTTGGAGAGACGAGACGAAGAGGGCTAGACCTTCCGGGAAGTTATGGATTGCCATGGCAACACCCGTCATCATACCCGCACGCTTGAATTCGTTCTTGACTTCCTCATTCTGGCCGACGAGCGAGTCATCCTCCTCGGTACCAGTCTCATTGTCGTTCGCCTTTACCTTATCGTCTTCATAGCCGTTCGAGGCCGCCGGAGAGCGCAGGGCGTCCTTGGCGTTCGGACTGTGAGCGGGTGAAAGCCCATCGTTACCGTGGTCGTGGCCAGCACCATACTTCTTCTCAATGACCTGGTGGACAATGTACTCGACGGCCAAAATGATCGCAACACCAACGAACAGACTTCCGATGGTGGCAGCCCAAGCATTGCCGATACACGTCGTGTCACACACACCAGGGTCAACGGAGCCACCCTTTTCGTAGGCCTCCGGGTCAGGGTTGCCACCGACCGTGAAAGTAGCTGTGAAGAACGCAATGCCTTCGGCAAAGAGATCGGCGAGCGAAATGAACACCATGACACCAGCGGACAGGGCGAAGGCAATGGAAAGCGGGATCGGACTGGCGAGGAAGTTGAGGCGATCGACGGAGATGACCAGCACAGACGCCGTCATGGCGAGACCACCCAATACACTCATGCCCATAGCCGTACCGATAACCGTGTTAGTGATGAAGCCACCGACCACGGTTCCATCGTCGTCAGGAATACCGTCGTCTTGGTCAGTGATACGGAACCAGGCCATCATACTGTTGTCCTCGTGCTCCATGATGTGACAGTGGGCAACATACTTACCAGATGTGTCGAAGCTGTAGTCCCGAGGACCCCACTCCGAGCCTTCAATCAGATACTCTTGTGGCGTGCAGGCGACGTAGCACACTTGCGTCACACCCGACGGGTTGTCCTTCGTGGCGTTCGCATTCGGGATAACGGCAACGTCCTTAAATCCGTTCGTGTCAATTTCTTCTTCCGTCGGTCCGCACTGAGCGTTCACAATATGCCAGTGGAAGGGGTGAGGGTCGTCCGTCGGGTTCTTGAAGTGCCACTTCTCGACCGTTCCCTTCGTGCAAGCAAGCGTGTTCCAAATGTCCGTCGTGTTGATCTCCTTCGTGTTGTAGACAATCATCGAGCGCTCAGGGCACAGGTAGCTGTACTCGTTTTCACCCAACATCAGCGCTCGGTTCTTACCTCCGAGCTCATTAAACAGCTTGGACAAGTTCTTGTACTCGACAAGCTTGTCAGGAATCTCGCGATGGACCATGTCATCAGTCAGCAGGTCTTCCGAAATGCGAACTTCGAGAATGCGCGGATCATACGGCTGGTCCTGTTCAACGGTCGGGATGTCCGTCACCTCGTATTTCTTTCCGTCCTTGTCACCGTTAAAGTCGCAGATCATCTCGATACGCTCGAACGGGAACAAGTTCAGGTATCTCGGGATTGGCTCGGTGTGAGCAACCAGGCCAGAATCCTTGGCGATCAGTTTGCACTTGTCGGCGAACGGGATCGAAAAGTTGTAGTTTCGGGCGTTGGCATAGTTGATCACACGGAAGCGAGTCTGCGCTGGTGGTACCTCAACGTACGGCATGACAACACCGTTGACAGTGTTCACCACACCGAAGGATTCAGGAACCCACGCATCGTTTTCCAGACCGATGCAGCTGTCTTCAGAGTAGCGAAGCTCTCCATCGTTTGTTACCAAACGATCGGCGAACATGAGTGGGATGTCGGTGTCCACATCCACGTTGTACTCCTGCTCCGTGTCGGGATCATCGACGATGTAGACACCGAGGAGTCCAGCCCATCCGTTCATTCGAGACAAACCAGCCGCATGGTCGTGGTAAAGCTTCGTCGAAGCAGACTGGTTGTTTCGATAGTAAGCCGTTTGACTCTGGTTCGCATAGACCGACGAAATGGGAAGTCCATCATCCACGGCAGCAGATTCAAGTCCGTGGACGTGGACGACGGCAGGAACACCGCAACGAGGGTAGCAGCCAGACTCTTCCTTCGTAAGAGTCAAGTCGACACGGTCGTCGAGAAGATGCTTCGCGCCGAGTTCGTTATACCATGTGACGGAAATGGGGACACCACGAGCGACTTTGAACGTCGGGCCAGGGAAGGTAGCGGAGCCGTTGCGGAGACCGTAACCGTAGGTGATGCCACTGAACTCTCCGTCAGACGTCCAGTTGTGCTCTGCACGTCCCATCTGCATGTCAACATGGCCACCCTTGGTCATGTCGATGACTTCCGGGATTACCAGTGGAGACGCATAGGCTTCCCAATCGGTCTTAAGGTTCGCTTGACCTTGCGCAATTTCCAACAGCGCACACGCGAGTACGAATGCAATGACTTGGACTCGGTGCATCATGCGTGGTGAAGAGTAGACAAATTTAGATTTGTCTGGCCAAGCTGGTAGTCTGGGGTAGATCAGGCAGTTGGCCTTGTGAAGCAAGTTGGAAATTGCGGAATGGGAGCCTAGGTGACCGGCCCGAGTCCGGCATTGACTGGTCGACACTCTGCAGATCCATTGCGCTGCTCTTTGCAACTTAATGGTCCGTTTAGAACGTACTACAACGAGGTTTCTACTTGCATGGTTTGATAGGCTTGAAGGCACGCGTTTCGTGAGACGGCTCATCAGACCATCCCTTTTATGCGCAGCGGACCGTGCCACCACGCCGTGCGATTGGGTATTTGATTATTATCGCTGCGATCGGCATATTAAACATACTCTGAGCACAGCCACTCGGTCCGGGACGTGACTAGCGCCACCAAGAGATGGTGCATGGCATCAGAAAGGTCCGGTGACTGGTTCCCTTTAGGGCTTTCCAGCAGTATTTATGGCAGACCTTGATAGATTTTGATACTTTAATCGTGGATACTAGTAGCCTTTAATTCGATATCGCCGATTTGGTAACTCAATCTTTAACCCTAACCATCTATGTGAATGGATAAGATGGCAGGATCCGTTCCCGGCTCAATATGACGTGCTCAGAAAAGATGACTAATCGTCTGATTCACCTTCGACTACCAAAAGTCGACGACTGCCAAAACTTGTCGACTACCAAAACAAAGTACCGGCGTGATGCCTGGGCAGTTGCGAGTCCTTTAAGCTACCAAAGAAAGATGCAAAAATAAAAGAGTAGTGTACTATCCAAAATCGACCGACTTCGTGATCTACCACGCTATCGCTACATTGAGCTCTTTAGAATTAGAAATAGTCGTTGTAATCAGCAATGGTTGGATCGACTGGTGAGAAGCTGCCCACGCGAGCTCGCGCACGCGCTAGCCAGTACTATCCTATCATACGGCTGGTTTTGATGCGTTGTAGAAGGGTCTGATTTTAATCCATGAGGCGCGTGCTCTGTCCGTTGCAATAAGGGCTCTCGCATGCAATTTCCGATGCTTTTGTACAGGTAGTACAAGTACTTATACTGCTTTCCTTTTGCCGAAAGGATACTATAAATCAGTCCAAGCACAGAAAGGTGTAGGGCCATTTCCCAGTGCAGAGCTAGACGCCGGCGATATCGGTGCCATGGTGCACGGCTACTACACAAAGTTCAGACATGCCGAATGGATAAGATCATGGAATCAAACTCCGATGCTATCCAATCAAGATGTCGCAAGTTGTAGGCGCGTGTATTTCGCTTGACGTCGAAACGTCTATCAAGATTTGAGCGTGTGGTTTTCTTTGCACCACACACACATCACGATCACCTACAATGTCACGGAGGGGACATCAGTGGACACGGATAGCTTGGAGACCTCGCAAATTATTACTACATAGAAAAGCGTTAAGCACGCTTATCCTTTAATGCTAACACGCATATTCCCGCAAGCATCGTACTCCTAGTCTACTAGAATACCCAAACTCGCCATATAATACAGCCTCTAGAGCACGGATGATAAAAGCCTACATTCTTGATATCTTGTTGGCTTTCTTGATGTCTTCTTCCACGCGAGTGCAAAGTTTCATTAACACGTTTTTGAGTGTCCGAGTGTCTGCATCACCGCATAGACTAGATGTAGATGATCACATGCGAATACAGATGAATATAGAAGGCTGCTTTACTGCCGAGGTAGCTATCGGATAAACTCAATATCATTTATTTATATTACCGTCTTTTTATCGGATCCCTCTCGTCTCTAAAGATGAACAAGGATCCAGACTGAGCAGTGACCATCAAAATGACAGCCCGGTTAGCAAAATTAATCGTTCGGTTGTCCTTAATCCTTTTCTAAAAGGCTGGTGGATACTGGAGGTAATTACAGTACATAATTGAACAGTTCATGTTAATTTATTGTTAATTTACTTGAATCAAATAATTGATATAGCATTATCAGGTTAGTTTCTAGTAAATCTTCTTGGTCCTATGGAAGGACATTTGCATCTATCATCATGTCTTAAGGCCTGGATAAGCAAAGAAAGAGTAAAGATGAACTTGCGAAGTAGAGTGTTCGAGCTGCACGTTTTGAAACGGCTGCCGTATTAACTCAACCTCTTCCTAATCTTAGATAATAGTCGTCTATAATGTCGGAGGAAAATGACATTCATGAAAGCAATGGTGAAATCGATGAGCACCGAAACGAAATGGATGGTCCTGCTATCTCTATTGACGTACTCGACAGTAACGCGTTGATTCATGAATCATACTGTAGACGCCTTATCTTTTCATGAACGCGAAGAGCTCAATCTCCTACGAGCCGAAAACGTTCTCTTACGGTCGAAAATGAACCAAGCAAATGCACTTTCACCAACACAAACAGATATTCAAACTGGGTACGTCATTATATCCATGAAATATCCTTACTCTACAAAGCACTCCCATTTCGATGTGACTATATTTCAGGTATTTAACAATCGATGATGGAGAGCTAAAACGAATTGAAGATTTGCTCGAAAAAGCACAGGCAGGCCCATACTTTTCCATCATTGCTCATCATTGCTTAGTCTAATGCCAGGTTTCCACAGGTCGCGAAAACCGAGGCATTGACCTTTGCAACAAACACATCAAGAGAGAAGGTATGTCGGTGATCCATATTACTTTCTTTTACCCTATTTGATCATTTGTAATAGCTTGGTCAAGAAGTCAAAGTACTTCGGTCGATACTCGAAAAAGCTAGAGCTGAGCGAAAGAGCTTCCAAAAACGTGTTCTTGTAAGCGAAGCCACACTCCGAAAGGAGTTGCAACGCATCAAAAAGGTACTTTTGCATCTCTTTCCGGCGATTTGCTATCACAAGATCATACTGTAATGTTGGATGCAGGAAGATTTGAAGTACCAAGCTGATCGAGCGTTGTTCGCGCAACT
>JAADVB010000211.1:0-33284 GCA_023334545.1 Salisapilia sapeloensis | reverse complement strand
GGACGGCTCGACAGTGGTTTCGGGCGCAGGAGACGAGACGCTCCGTTTCTGGCAGGTCTTCGCCTCCGACGGCAAGGACAAGAGGAAGCCATCCGGGAATGGACGGCAGACGTTCCGACCGTCGACATTCCAGACTATCCGTTAGTTTAATAATGTAGCGAAATGTACACATGGCAAAGTCATTTGAAGGGCAGTAAGCATCTAGAGAAGTGATGAAAAGAGAGATTCATTTTGCATTATTCCTCCGGATCCGCCTCGGCTGTGGACAACACAGCTCTGGTGAATCAATCTTCATCTCGTCCAACTGCCAGCTAATCTGCTCGACTTGCAACGGTCGAAAGCGAGAGGCTTGTGCTCGATAACGATACCGTAGCTTTTGCCTCGTTGCCTCTTTCTCTCTCGCCGAGCACTCTTTGAACGCGTGCTTGGTCCCACCGTCCTTTAGCGTCACTTCCGTTCGACACAAGGGGCAGGACGTGTGATGCCAGAGCCATTTGTCTACGCAGCTCGCGTGGAAAAAGTGTTCGCAGCTGAGCGTGACCAAGTGATCGCCGACATTGTACTTGACCTGACAAATAGCACAATCCATTTCCGTTTCCTTGGACGTCCCGAGCGCAATCGGGAGCTGGTATCGAATGTCAAATGCCAATCCTTTCTCTTCCGTTCCGACGTTGTCGTCTGGACTATATGACTCTCTCGTATCACCTAGTAACATTCTCTCTCGCTTAACTTCATGACTAGGAGACAGTGGCAAGAGCTCATCTTCGCTCAAGTCACAGTCAAAAGTCTTTTCGTGACGAGGTAAAAAGATCGGACTACTCGACGCACTTCCAGAGTTACTACAGGTATCCCAATTCAATCGATCTTCAACCGTTCGTTTACGAACGCTCTTGGAGGAAGATGATGACAACGTAGAGATACAACTTTCATCGACATTGTCCAGAGGTCGGAAGGAAGGGAACGATGGGACAGACTCTTTATGTCGAGAAGTCTTTTTCGCCCAAGTAAAGTCATCCGATAAGAAGAACTTCGGCTCCGACATGGCATGATCAAGCGCGAAGAAGGCGCCTTTGGACCCGACCGTTTCTTTCTTTCGACTGCTCTTCTTCCCGCGACGAGACGAGTGAGACTTGGCACCGATCGTGAAGGCATCTTTCGGTGGTTTTACGTCATCCGAGGACGACAGGACGTTACCACTCTGACCGTGACTCCAAGCCCACCACGGACCTTCAACAGCACTTGGTTTTGACATCTATTGGATCGAATGAGTAAGTACGAGAGTAGCGTACAAGGAAGAAAAGTAGATTTTACATGTGAGCAAACAAAATGCGTGGACACTTACAGTGTTCGTCGGACTTTAAATCTATGTAAGAGATAGATGTAAGCGATAGAAGTGGATAAAAACAAGAGTCGAGGTACAATTGGAGGCACCAAGTGTCGGATGGTACGAAGCCGTTTGATGCAGGCGCTTAGAAAACTCAAGTAACAATGTGACCAAGCGTCCGATGAGAACTTCCCCACTTCCACGGCGACAAGGAGCTTCCGCGAGATGAGCGAGGGGAAAAAGGATCGGGTGGCGATTGGCCTGCAGATTGAGTTCTGGAGAGACGAACGCCCCTTTCCAAGACCATTTCATATGAAACCCGTTCCTGTGTTTTTCTTACATTTTCCATACTCAGTTTAAGTCAGACGCAGTTGGAAACATCGAGGTGACGGACAAGACGCGTCGAATAACAGTTATCTCGACCTCGTTCCCTACCTTTGGACTTCGATCTGCGATACCTTGTACCGGAACGGTACAGACATGCAAATGCCAGACGAAATTGAACACCTATTATCCACTCGACAAGAAAACGAAACAATTCGTGTCGACAAGAATTAAGGTAGATATTCAAAATCATTTCCATATACAAATACAACAAAAGTTATCCAGCATGTGCACGTTCCCATGATTGCCACACATGGCTCCGACTCTTGGACTTGCTCACGTGCGCACCGTCCATCACAATGCCCGTGACATCGATTTCGTCCTCATCCGTACTCGTCGCGTCCGTCTCATAGCTACGGCGCATCGAGTTCCCACCAGGCATCTGTTCCTTGGGCATGTACAAGGCAGGTGTGTCGACACCGTCTTCCTTCATGCGACTGCTGCTAGACGACTTGACCCTAGAACCATGATTCGATGATCCAGAGGACGGACGTTCCATCTTGCGACTAGAACTCTTTCTCGCCATCGGCTTTCCACCCAACTCGTCAATCGACATGGGCTCATTCCCATACCGCTCCTTTTCCTTGTCACGGGCAGACTGGGCATTGAACTTGGTCGTATCCGCTGTCTCTTCCGTGTTACGACGTGCACGTGCATCTCGCTTCTGCTTCGAGGCAGGCAAGTAGTCGTTAAAAGCATCATATACGTCCTGACGGCGCGCATCGTCGCGCATCGTCCGACGCATTAGACTCGGATCACTCGCACGCACTTTTCCAGACTTGTCACGCGCCGGTCGAGTCGTCTGAGCATGTTTCGGGCCATTGGAATCCACAACGGTCGTCGCTTGCCAACTCGGCCGACGAGGTAGAGGAGGACGTCTGTTGTTGCTAGTAGTAGAAGCACGTGTCGTACTGGATCCGAGAGACGAGTGCATCTCATCGGCAAAGGAGCTACGGAGAGAGTTCACGTCTCCACCCGTCTCGGGCGTCGCTCCGTCAAGAATAAAGTTCCGGACGACTTCAAAAGCAAATCCGCCGCAGGTTGGACACTTGGGTGTATTAGAAAAGTTCCAGGACGCAAGCAAGTTCATGAACGCTCGAAAGGCTTGGACGCGGTACTTGACGACGATGGAAGCATTGGAGCTTAAAAAGTGCTTTTTAGGAAAGTCGAAGCGACAGATCGAGTGAAAGTAGTTGACACATCCAGGACAAGTTGTCTTGGCGGACTCAAAGAAACGGATAAGCTGGTCGCGTAGGAGTAAAAACTCAGAATAACGACGTGTCACTTCCCACGTCATGCCAGAGGAGGCGAGTCGACCTCCAATGCGATAGTACGTCACGCCCTCACGCTTGACAGAGGACAGGACGTAGATGCGGATTTGGCGTGAACGAGCGTCTGCCTCGTTCAGACTCGATAGACTCATGATCACGCTTTTGCGAAAGTCGCTCATGTTGCTTGAGAGGGAGAACGCTTCCTCGATCGGCTGCTGATACAGAAATGATCAGTTCTGTGTGCAGGTGCTTACCGTTCATTGGCCGAATTCGAACTTGAAGTTAAGTGGTCGATGTTCTAGGAATTTACGATTTTCACAGAGATTGGCGAGAAACAGGCCGTTACGACTAGGACGAAAGCTCGGTCGAGTCCTTCCACTTCAGCCGAGTCGTCGGACATTTATTTCCACCGCAGTTTCCACGCGAACTGGTCAGCGCATGTCGTACTTGGGGAATATGAAGCTCGGATCTCACATATAACCAATCGTTGCGTCTCTTTATGCTCGTGTGCCAATGACCGACCAGAAGGAAAATCAAAAATCAAAACCTGGGTGATGGTAAGTAATGCTACTAGAGGCACCAGGCGCTGAAGACTTCAGTTCTTATACTCAGCCGGATCTCCGTTCATTTTTCGATCACATCCACATCAACCAGATCGTGCATAAGCATGAACCGCTTCAGCTACCAGCAGACCGACCGGTGCAACGCAGAGGAGTCGCATAATGCCATCCGGGTCTACATCCCGAGCCATGACATGATCGCCGGTCACGCCCATTATATTTGCCGCGTCTTTCACGCACCGAGTGACAAGCTATGGCAAGTATCGCGTCGTTACTCCGAGTTTTTCAAATTGCGACAAAAGCTACTGGAGCTTTTCGCACGTGCGAATCGCACTTGTCCAGGGTGTGACAACTTTGAGAAAGCTTTGCAACGCTTTGACTTTCCCAAGAAACACGTATTCAGTAGCTCGTCGCACCAGGTCATCAAGTATCGGAAGATCGCGCTCCGAAAGTTCATTGCGTTGTGCGTGTCCTACCTATTGACACCAGCTGCCAGGTGTCCGACATGCACGGGTGAACCGTTTGACGCGCTTCGGGACTTTTTGTCGGCCGAATCCGTCGCGTCGCCGACGTCCAGTGGATCGGCAAATACGTTTGAGGAACCCATTACGCCTGAAAATGTGCGTGAGACGCTCAATGCCAAGAACTTTACGACATACATCCCGACGTCCAATCGATCCGTCGTCAGTGCCGATGGAAAGTTTATCCGAGAAGGCGAGTCTACAAAGTCGCTACCTCCCGTCCAAACGGTGAATCCGATGAAAGTAACAGCTCCACCAGTCCCTGCCAAAGTAAAAGCACCAGCGGCTGATGTCGTAACAGAGGAACGGACAAAGACCAAGTTCCAATTCACACGTGCTGAGCGTGCGGAATCTGCTGTGAGCGATCGGGATGTGGACGATGAGGATGAGATGGGAAGCCTCAACATGGACTTTATGAAGAACGTTTCCATCAGCGCGGAATAGCTACTTGTAGTATTTTGACATTTACGTTAGAAAAGAACGTACTCCTTTCCTTTTGCTTTTCATTTGTTCAAATACGAAATGAAAGACGTTGGATAATATAAGAAGAGTGATTCATCCCTTTAAAAGTCTGCGTCGAGCGTAAAGACCTGGTCCTCGGCCTTGACACCGACACCGGCTTTGCTGTACTCGCCGACACGTTTCTCGAAGAAGTTGGTTTTGCCCTGTAGTGAGATCATGTCCATCCAGTCAAACGGATTAGTTACGTTGTAGATCTTCTCGACACCCAACGCATACAGCAAACGATCGGCCACGAACTCAATGTACTGACACATGAGTGCCGAGTTCATACCAATGAGCTCCACAGGAAGACTTTCACGCACAAACTCCTGTTCAATCATCACTGCATCCTTGACAATGTTGTGGATACGCTCCTGCGGCAATTTGTTCACGAGCTTGGAGTACATGAGGCAAGCAAAGTCGCAGTGCATGCCTTCATCTCGACTGATAAGCTCGTTGGAGAAACTGAGACCAGGCATCAGACCACGCTTTTTAAGCCAGAAGATAGAGCAGAAGCTTCCAGAGAAAAAGATGCCTTCCACCGCAGCAAATGCAACGCATCGTTCTGCGTAGTTGGCAGATCGACTGTCACACCACTTGAGCGCCCAGTTGGCCTTCTTCTCAACGCAAGGGATCGTCTCAATGGCACGAAGCAGCATGGACTTTTCTTCCTTGTCCTTGATGTACGTGTCAATGAGAAGCGAGTAGACTTCCGAGTGGATGTTTTCAATAGCGATCTGGAAGCCATAGAAGCAACGCGCTTCCGGTACTTGCACCTCATTACTAAAATTCATAGCCAAGTTCTCGTTGACAATGCCGTCGGACGCAGCAAAGAACGCTAGAACGTACTTGATGAAATGCCTCTCGTTATCCGTGAGGTTGTCCCAGTCCTTTAGATCATGTGCCAAGTCCAATTCTTCAGCCGTCCAGAAACTCGCCTCTGCCTTTTTGTACATCGCCCACACTTCATGCTCTTGGATCGGGAACAGGACAAATCGGTTCGGGTTTTCAACCAGGAACGGTTCCGGCGCAAGTTCACCATTCAACTCTTTCCACTTGTACAATGAAATCGGGACTCCATTAGCATCTTTGTGCGTAAAGTCCATGCTGTGATTCGGAGCTTCAGTAGACACAGTTGCGTCGCATGCATCTCCTTGTTTGGCTACCATCTCGTCGTGATTTCTGTCGCTGATGAGCTTCCGATGTTGCGAGCGGATTAGAAAGTGAGCTTTTGGCGGCAAAAAGGGCGAGGGTACTTTGTATAGAAATACCAGCCAATGAGATCTAGTACACGGACTTTGGGCCAATGGAAGGAGGGCAGGAGCGTGACGTTCGCTAGCCAATCGCGTAAATTCCCTCCTTTCCGCTTCAACTATCGTCCATTTCGCGCAGCTCGAGCTATTTTACGCGCGAAATGCCTTGCTCCAGACGTGTGGTGTTGAAGGTAGGTGAAAAGGAGGGTGCGATAAGACATGGTTCTCCCTGCTGTGGCTATAAATAAACAGTCATTGCTATGTCTCAGTTGAGAAGTAAGATATTCTTGGAATGGAGCGTTGAGTTCTGTGTGAAGGATAGTTACAACCACTGCTCATATAGTTTTCATAATCGTAGTGCGTTCTTCGAATGCTTTTTACGGCATATCTCTAGTTTTCTAATCAAATGCAAACCAAGTGAGAAATTCGCCATAACTTTATACACAATCAAGGTGATGTATTCTGCGCGGTCTAATGGGCTCACTGATAGCTTGATTCCCTTGTACAGTCAGACGTAAAGAAATAAAGCTGCAAAAGCTCTACTTCAATTGCGACTTTGTTCATGTATGATAAGAATTTAAGCCATACTAAGACGTGAGCTTTTACGTTTTCAAGCACAAGCATAGATTGCTTGGTAGGCATTTTCTAGGAACTTTTGCATCAAAAGTAAGAAATAGTTTCTCACCTTGTTTATCTACTGCTTTGGCATTAAATGAAAATCGATGAGTGGTCGTGCTCAATTTTTTGACTATTCATTTCTTTCCAAACCGTACGCAGCTTTTGGTCATGTCATGACTTGTAAGAGCGGGAGTATATTCCATGTATGCTTCGTTCAGAGGATGACATCCTCACCTTTAACTCTACACGGATCAATCCTATCTTCATAGAGGTTTCCACACACCAAATAGAGCTCTCATATACGCAACCGCTGAACCCATTCTGCTTTCGTCTTAATGACATGCCATAATAAAGTGCCATATCCGCCTTAATTAGTCCGGCATGCTCCAAAACGCAGCCTTGGAAACTTGACTCCAAGTTACCGGATGTCCTAGCTGTTAGACATATGTCGCTATCTTTTCGCCAGTACGCACTTTTCCGCCATACAATTTGACCTCGATGACGAGTCCGGCGATGCTGCTAGGGCGAGTACGTCGATGTGCACTTCTAAGCAGTCGACCAAAAGCATGCTTCACATCAAAATCTTCCTCATCAATGCATTCGCAGCCAATTAAGTCTGTTGACGCACAATTACGACCTCGCCATCGATTCGTACGTGCCATGCATGAATTCTACTATCGCGAAAACCACTTTGCCGTGCCATACCAGTTCACTATCCCAACGACGTCTCTATCAAAAGTGTCTAAAGACCAGATAGACCATACTAGTGGTGAATTATACCAACCTTGGCCGGAGGAATTGCAAGGCATGAAACTAGGTGCTCGTCTCCACCGGCTCATGCGCAGTCATTCTCGCGATGGCGCTGACCCATCCGTCATCCGAGAGCTTGAACATATTGGTTTTCCAGTTAGCAATTGGAATAACTACTACTTTGAGACGGCCTTGCTACCAGCATTAGAAAACTATCGTAATTTATACGGAGACTGTCGCGTCCTGCAGCCCTTCATCGTGCCGTACGGAGACCCAGCATGGCCTCGATCGACCTGGAACCTCCGATTAGGCCAACAAGTTCGAGACATTCGACGGTATCGTAAAATCTCGGAAGACCAAGCTAGGTGGTTGGATGAAATCGGATTTTTATGGAGTGCAAAGGAGACGACATGGAGGAAGTTTATGATGCCAGGTCTCCGTCTTTATAAAGAGATACACGGCCATGCAAACGTTCCGTTAAAGTTTACAGTCCCTCGTGAAGAGCCTTGGCCAGAGTATATGCACAACTATCGGCTTGGAAAAGCTTGGAACGGTGTCCGTAACCGTGGGTCGTACGCAGACTTCGTGACAGAACAGAGTGACGAGCTGCGTGAACTTGGGTTCAGCTTTGATCTGCAGCAAGACCGATGGGATCAATTGATCATGCCTGCTTTGCGGACATTCTATACCAAGTATGGACATCTCGACGTACCTCAGACATTTCAAGTCCCATCTTCTACTAGAGATAGCGACGATTGGCCGGAAGGAACGAATGCACTGGAGCTAGGTGAAGTGGTCAAGCGTATACGACAAGGACAGTATAAAGAACAGTCCAAGCACGACGAGCAGGGGCTAGATAACATGGGCTTCGTTTGGAATGCAACACAGCGTACCGAGATGCAAGTGTTTGCTAAAGTATTGCCAGCGATGCGATATTACAAGAAACTGCATGGGCATATGAACATCTCGACAGACTTTGTCGTTCCGGATCATGCACCATGGCCGCTAGCATCTAGGGGTTTATTCTTAGGAGAATGGATTAAGAGGGTGAGAGGTGGACGGACGATCGTGACGGATAAGGCGCGGGAGGCGTTGGATGACATTGGCTTTAGCTGGAGATTGTACGACTCAAGATGGGAACGAACTGTTCTACCAGCCTTTAAGGCATATGCGCAAAAGTTTGGCTCGTGTGCCGACATGCCGACGAGGTACGTTGTTCCGGCGATGGATCCTTTTCCACCCAACACATGGGGACTTCACTTGGGTGGCGCGTTGTGGCACATTCGGAACGGAGATACGTTTGTGGCGGATCCTGAAAAGCGGGCAGTCATGCGGGAGCTGAAAATCTTAAGAGAGTCTGATAAAGCGTATACAGGCATTCAAATGGGTGTAGATGACAAAGACGTCATGTCGGAATAAACTAGATTAAAATGAAGCACAGGATGGGAGTCCTAGTTGAAGGAAGTGATAGTACCTTTGGTTAGATGAGTAGTGGTATGGACCTTTGATGGTTGCTACAAACGCTTAAAAGATTGTCTAAAACACACTTCTCGGAAGAATTTTGGATGCGGTTTGTATATAAGTGGCACAAGAGATGTCAAGGTTAGCGGTAGGTGCTTATCTTATTGAGCATTTAAATAGACCTGAGCATAGTAGGATGAAACAGGAACTTGTTTGAGGTTGTAAAAGAGCAATGGAAACACTCAAGCTTACAATTCATTGCGAAGATGACATAGAATCCATGGCTATGGCTACGGATTGAATGGTACTCTGGTAATAAAGTGCTACAGGTGAAGCACATTATCTCCAATAGGCAGTGTTTTGAATCACTGGGACTTGCATACGTTCTGATGGAACGCTCCAAACGTCTTGGCATGGTTAAAGTGTCTACTCAAGACACCGACTACAGTACGATGGAAACTCTTAAGTGCGTATGTCCATCTTGAAGGTATAGATAGCATCTGTGTCGTCTAGCAGCCTACAGGATAAAAGATGTATTATAGTCGATCGAGCAACAATGATGGAGTGCATTGTCTTTAAAATGACACTCGTCATCAACCTCGACTTACAAGTGCAAATGCAGTCAAAGCACAGATCAAGTGATAGGACGCTGAGCATTCGGTCGCGTACCTCGGCTGGGTTTCTATGAGCCGAGCCAAACTACTTTCGCACCTTTATACAACGAGCATTGAATAGTATCTGTATGATGTACTACCACAAGGATGATCAAGTTATAGTTTGCTTCTTGAAATCACACGTTGGTCATCCAACATCTAGACAGTCTTGTCCTTCAAGCATGACTTGGTGATAGACGAGCAGGAGCAAGACCAATTTTTGGGCTCTAGAGCTGCCTATTATGTTCTCGAATAACAGCTATGTGTATTCCAAGTTTCTTGCTCTATTACCATCGAAATCACAGATATCGTCTTCATTTACTTCACTCATCGCCTCGACCAAAAAGTATAACACAGGTACGCCATCTATCTTGTGCGACAAGAAAATGCTGATTCTGTGCAGAGTCAGCCCGGGAGCTGTTGTGTGCGCCAACTAATGACCATACTGTCAATCTTGGTAAGGGCGGAACTCTCATCCGTCTCCTCAAAAGCCGGGGTGGGCATTGTGCAGATCTCGTTAAGTCTCTACCTGGATTGTGCGACAGCCTTGACATGGACAGCTTTGTGAGCGATCGTTTTACTTTCATACATCATCCAGTCTACCACTTAGTTGTATCTGAAGAGCTCACGACGATGCACATCAAGAATGGATAGTGAACCGATTCGAAGCCAAAGAAAGTTTTTGAAACCTCTCTGGCTGCATGTCTACTGCATCAAGTGTCAAAACGGACACTTCGTGCCTTCGACATGAAGGCAAGCGTTGAGTCGTGTCCAACGTTCGACACACTCAGATACACACATCGATTTTGACGCACTCTTGTAGCGAACGATCAGCACCAGCTGATTTGCAGGAATTAATTGAGCTGAAAGGTTTTGATGGAAGCGATTGCGACGTATTTGGATAGACTCAAGAGTCAAATGATTAAATATCCGATGGATATGGTGCTGTTGGATTTCAGTTTCAAGGCCAGAGATCATTTTTATATTCCCAAACACTTGTTCAGTCAACTTGAGTGTTTGTAGTCAGTACCAAGCGCTCGCGTAAAGACGGCAAAGGTTGGAATGGAAATATGAAAGTAGAGAATGGGTACTCAAGTTGAAAATACGATAGACGGTCAAATACGCAATCGACCAGGATAAACAGGATAATAGGGTTTCCGCGACTTACAGCAACTTCTGATGTTCCCCATTCACAAGTGAAAATACGAACTTTTTTCGTGCATTCTTGATTGTACTGGTAACAAGTAAAACGCTCCCGAGATGGTGGACCGTTTTGATCTGTACACGAGCTTGTGAAATTAGTTACGCATCGACAAAGCAACGTTGTCAATTTGTGCTGGAAGTGCACGATATGGTGCGAAAGATGAAAGAACGCGGAGAGATGGCATCACCTCTACGATTTCTGCCTAAATCGATGAGACTCGGCAGAGCCCGACGTAACCCACATACTAGTTTGAAAAGACAAGAGACAGGGATCGTGTTATAAGTGAGATGGTGATCTTGTGAAGTAACGGGATCACCATGACTTATATCAATAGATACCTGTCGTCGATTCAACCAGCTATAGCAATAATAGCTCGACTTGTGTCAATGCTCCGATGGTTGGAGGTAGGTAGAGTCCAATGCTAGCTTATATCGTATGATTCGAAGCCAGTGATAACTTCATTCTGTACCAGCATGCAGTACGATGAAGTCCGTGACGGTCATGCACAGTGACACTGAGTGAAAGCGTAAGTATCAAGTCAAGATACATTGACCTTATACACATGTGTGACGAGAGGTGAACACTACAATGTAAGTGAGCGCTCGAGGTACATTTCTAGCTACGGTTACATAGTCAGATCCTTTGGATTTGAATGACGCTTTCTGCTATTCACAGGAAACGAAGAGCTTTTGCTTCAAGATTTTGTAATTGGGAAATCCAAGTTATACACACATATCCAACTACAGCTCCGGTTGTGCTGTACTTTGCCAGTTCGTATGTCTGAACTTTAAAGCATGGTAAACATACCATTCAACCACAAAATTGGCAGATTTCTGGATTTTGGTCAGCAACACAAGGAAGCATCTTGATCGGCATACCTGTTGCTTTAAGCAGGATATCAATCGAAGGTCAATCGTGAGCAGATTTGGAGTGTCTATCCGCTCTAAACCGGGTGCGAAAATTACGAATTTGACCATCCTACGAGGATGCGATACATTTTGCAATGCATATCCTATTGGACACTACAGTAAGGACATGTTGTCGCCTACACGTTGCTTCCAGCAAACTTAGCTACGTTGTATTAAAAACATGAAGAAGAAAATCTCCTACAGGAGTTGAGACAGGAAAGAGAGGAAGCCGTCGCAAAATACTCGCACGTGACTCTTACATAAGCTTTCGTTTCGATTGCTTTTGCATGATAGACCTTAAACGGCAATCTTCGCATTCACAAAGGTGCAACTTGTGAGATATGAAGCAGAGATCGCAAATTCGGTGCACGCTCATTCAAATATTCCGCCATGTCGTATAGTAGGCCTAGAGAAAATGTCGCTTCGTTCACTAAACAGCTCCGACTGCAAGGTCCTACAGGATACTACGTTTGGCGGCATGACCTTCCGTCGTCTCAACGTGCACCACCCTTGGAAATATACACTTGTAGCTCAATCTGTTGGATACGCTCGCATGTAAGTGCTAAGCAGGCTGTGTAGAGAGTATAGTGCTTCCGTGGCGTGCATCAGCGTACCATAAATGCGGTAGTTCTACGAAGGTGACACATGGATTCATGATATCCCACACCGTAGCTCTTGGGAAACTTGGAACATTATTGTCCAAACAACGAAGCGAAGGCGGTGCACTTACATCCTTCTTCATGGATGACAAAGAATCGTAAGAGTACAGAGTATTCTGATATGTACCTTACATAGCTGGAGCTCTATGCTTCTAATCTTCGTTTAAATTAGATCGATGGCATCCATCTTTCCGTTGTCGATCATGCTATTCGACTTGACAAATGAAGAGCTCTTGATTTCTATTCCAAGTGGATATGTAACCTTTCGCTCAAGCGGATGACATTCATCCACTTGGATGCAGACAGATGTATCACGAGCAAACAACTGCGGATCATAGGAAACCTGCAGACAACGACAGCTTGATTGATATGAGAAGACTCAAATTAACATCATTACTGGCTACACAGTCTTGCCTTGCTGGCATCGTTCGCTGTCTCAATGGACGGCAGGACTATCTTATGCGACGTGTAGATTTCTCATGGCCGAGCGCCAAATACGCATTGTGTCGTGGTAATGCCGTTGCAGGAACATCTTTTCTGATGTGCCATCGTCCTAAGCTATTGACTAAGCTTCTGGCTTGCTACAGTGCTTGTTGTACCTACCCGCGACCGAACGCACCTGGTGGTCGCAAGTCGTAGCTCCTCATACGTTCTTCAATTGCGCTGCCTTCTCATCAGATACTGTAAAAGTACTGCACACATGAAGCGCTACGTACTACGTTGTCCGATTTCTATTCGACCAACTTGAACCATCTATGTAGAGACAACGTCACGACAGACAACCGTATCGACAAGCGAGGTTACAGCGACTGGAGTCACTTCCGTCTACGCGTTGGAGACCACACTTCGCACACTCTGCGAGAAGCTCCGACGGACCAAAACACACAAGCCACCCGCACAAACACAAGTCATTTCTTGCTTGACCAAACATGTCCCGCAGACCGGTACCAAAAGGACTATCCGACCTCCAGTCGCGACTTACACCCGCCGATGCAAATGCTATCCTAGAAGAGATCGACAACATGGTACGTGAAACCGTTCGAGACGGCATCGACCATGCTTCCATGACTGCCTCCGGTTCCTCCCACTCGTCCTCTTCCCTCCCGGACACGGCCGACTGGCAATACATTAAGAAGCGCAAAGGATTGAAATTTTACAAGAAGAAGAAAAATGCACGTCGGGGCCGTAACGACAGTGGCGAGCGCGCTGTCTGGACGGATCCAGGCTTGCCGGAACTCGACCCAAAGGTCTCGAGTGACGTCCACTCCATGTCCGCCGAATCGGAAGACACGGACCGTACGATTAGCTACTCGGACGGTGTCATTGAATCCATGAAACCACGCAACACGCCTCTCATCGCCGTCACCGGTAGATTAGACATCTCGCTTGATGACTTTATGCTCGGAAACTTGGCAGAAGACATGAGTGCCAAGCGTGTTCGCCACTCGCTGCTCTACGAAAGCACACAGGAGTGTCGGACACTCGCGGTGCTTGCGAAACCGACGGCGGAAGACCCGTTCCGTCACGTTACACTCAAGTGGATGGTGAATGAACGACCGTCGGCGTTGCCTGGTGTGGCATCCCACCGAGACCATCTCTGCATCCACGCAACTGGTACGACGCAAGACGAGCGAGGTCGAGACGTCGGATACAACATCTTCCATACTTTATCAGACAAATTTAAGTCGCGTCTGAGCATACCGACGGAAACGAATGGCTTCGTGCGTGCGACCATGTCCTTCTGTATGCTCGGATGGACTAGCGAGTACTCTGAGACGATGGTCGATGTCTTTGTCAAAGGGTTCTTCGATGCAGGTGGTAAATTAGTCGAACAAGTTGCGACGCACTTTGCCATGGACTGCTTGTCCGCGACGCTGCATCTCGCACCGATTTCAATGGCAAAACGCGTGCGTTTCTTGGACCGACAGAAACGACAGGAAGGTAAGCGTCGACCGGACCGATCGACAGGAGACGACTGTGTCGTGTGCCATCGAGGCCGGAGCAAGTTCTTTGGCAGCAGTCTCTACAACTGTCGCATCTGTCGCCAAGATGCTTGTAACAAGTGTAATATCACGATGGACGTCGCCATGGGTGTGCTATCCGATGACGAAGCTACAACGGCAAATAAGCTGCTGTGGGACGTCTGCATCAACTGCGTCTTCGAAGCCAAGAGTATCCCCGTGGCGGACGTTGTTGAAGCCTGCCGATTCTAGGTACCTAGTTGCATACAAACGAGCGCTCGAGACTGCACAAGACAAGGAAGAGAGTAAACGATAAGAAAAAGAATCCATGAAAAACAAAAGACTTAGGCTCCTTGCACAAATGTGTCGTAAAGAGACGTTCGAAGCTCTCGCGTGCGTCGAGCATACTTTGGATGTCGTCGTGCATCCTCCTCCCGCTCCATTAATTCTCTTCGCTTGAGTTGTATTACTCGACCTCGTTCCTTTTCTTGATGCAACAAATTTTGAAGAAAGAGACTTGCAGAAGTAGATTCTTCATCCTCGGATTCTGCTTGAGGTGCATTGGCCTCTCGACCGCATGATCGACAGAGTCCTTGTTCGGACTCTTGCACAGAACCGTTGGAAACAGACGAAGCACTTTTGTTGACACCATTCGTGTCATTGTATTCGGCACTCGGCTGGTCTATGTCTTGCTGGACTGGATGGACGTCGCTGTCATTCATTTCAGTCCGACGTTCACTGTCGTCTGCGTGTGCTGCTGTTTCGGTTTCTGTCACCCTCTTGACTGTCTCGGACGTTGCTTGTTTTGATTTTGGATGAGATGGTAACCCAAGTACTTTCGGTCCAAGAGCATCAATCGATACGTTCGAAGCTTCAAGCTTACCAACAATCAAATCGTAGATGTAATTGATGTAGAGTGGACCGACAGATGACAACTCCATGGATGCAGCCGATAGAACGTCACTTTTCTTGGCGTTTGCGAATGGCAAATGAACGTACATGGCTTGTGCCACCTTGGTACAGATTTCTACGTCTTCTTGCTGTTCCTCTGCAAGATCATTAAGAAAAGGTGGAAGGTCACTGGTCGGTGGAAGCTGGCTGATCGATTGAGGCTGAATATTCGATGCAGGTCGGCAACTTGATGAAGGACGGCTAATCGCTGTTGGGCTGATGGTCGTCGATTGAGGGCGAACTGCATGCTGTGGCTGCGGTGATCGTAGGGCAATTAGTGAAGGCTTCCGTCCACGTTTTTTATTTCCGCAATACCGACGGATGGCATGTATTCCTATCGCATTGAAATCTTCTAGGTTCAACCAGTCCGAGTGAAAGATACGGTAGGCCATGCTGGTCGTATCGAACAGCACATCGGGCAAAGTAGCGGTTCGATAGCTTCTCGTATTCTTTACACAACGTTCTCGAATGTTATATATTTTGCTCAGGACGGACGCAGGCGTACGTTCTAATGTGATAGTTAAATGCATGTTTTCTAGGTGGAGTGATAAAGTTTTGACGTACTGAGCATTTTCGGAAGATTTATGATGAGCTGGGACGTCCCATCTGTCTGTACCTCCTGGGTTATTTCAACGACCTTTTCGACTAGTATCTCAAGATCTTGCGTCGACCACATGGTCGCCTTGTTCGTATTTACCTTGACTTTGCTCGGTTTAACGAGATCTGGAGGCTCTTCTCGCTCCACTTGACGCTCTTTCACATTCGAAAAAATGAAACGTAGCATCTCATTTCTTTTCTTTTGACCTCCCGACTCTATGTATGCCATTAGTCAACTATTTATACAATTTAGACGCAAAGTCTACCTTGTGGAGGATCTTGGAACTCTTTTAAGTACATATCTCTCAGCGCATAAAACTTTTGCTTCGTCTGTTGAATACTTTTGCCTATATACCCTATTTAGTATCACACTTCAACTGCGTAAGAAGCTTTGCGTACTTATGATTTGGGTCCGAGTGAAGAAGAGATCGGCACTTCGATCCAGGACGCCTCGAAACATTCTTAGCTTGCATACGAATGCTCGTAGTTCTTCCGGTAATAGTATGATCCCGACCTTGTTCTCTGGTAACTCCACCACGGTCTGATACAGATGCTCATGCGCATACACAACGCCACTCGATGTCTGTAGCACTAAAATAGTTGATTAGAAATAATATGTATCACCTGGAACCATTTTAAGCTATATCTACAAGGACTTACACTCCGACTTGAAGGACTTATCTGGTACCTTCAGGTTGAGTGTCACAAGCAAGGACCGGAAGATGGTTCGAATGTCCTGTTC
Source organism: Salisapilia sapeloensis (assembly GCA_023334545.1). NCBI lineage: Eukaryota > Oomycota > Peronosporomycetes > Peronosporales > Salisapiliaceae > Salisapilia > Salisapilia sapeloensis. Next base: position 16,966 of record JAADVB010000211.1, on the reverse strand, counting down.
TCGTTTACCTACGCAACAAATAACCAAGTCAAGGTCTAATGCACGCATAACTCTCTCCATTTATTAAATAGAAACCATAGAAGAGGTACAGTACCTTGCAAATGCGGCTGAATGACTTTCATAAAGTCTGCTTCGGTGCCATATATGTATTCATTCACGTGCGAACGGAAGAGTTGAAGCAACAGGAGGATAGAATCATCTTCCCACCCACATCTCTCCATTCTATCTACCCTACAAGTCTCTACGTCACGCACAAAAGTACCGCTTAAAGTCTCCCGCGCACAAACTCGCGCTTGGTTGCACTTCTTGCAAGCTTCCTAATCTTTTTCTTTCGTTTTTATACACTTTACAACCATACAAAATACAAGTACGTTATGCTAGATAGGACAAACTTTTACTAAAACGTCTATTTTGATGAAAGATATGCTAGAACCATTCCATTCTGGCCATAAAAGGTGTATATTTACACCCTGGTCGGCTATTTATAGCTACGAACCACACAGGCGAGAATGGCGGACGTGGAGATCGCGGCGCAGACGGACGAGGAGGACAAGCAGCGCTCGCTCTTGATCCCGGTAAAGAACTCAGATCAGGCGGTTGAAGTCTTTGCAGATGAACTGCCGGAAGATGTGAATGACATTATCGATATTCTGCGGGCGGAAGTCGCGCCGCTAGATGTCTGGCTGAAGTTCGCGGTAGGCTTTATTCGTTTCGTATATGATAAACGCTTGTTTTACATGACCTCTTGTTCCATAGGTGGAATATTACAACCAAGGACAAGTGAGTCAGTTCCAGGAAATCCTTAGTGTTGCTAGTGAGCCTGGTATCGAGGAGATCTACAAGGATGAACACTCGCGTACGTGTCGAATTAAGTTTTTCAACGCTCTTGCCAGTCATGCGGTGAACGCCATGTGGCATGAGGAAGACGAGAAAAAGAGGGAAGCCATTTCCCAGCGCGCCGTCAGCTACTTTCAACGCGCAGATCGACTCGATCATCAGCATCCGATGACTCTAGTTGGCAAAGCGCTTATGTTCATGGCGAAAGGAGAGGATGATCGTGCTGACCGTTTCCTCAAATCCGTTCTCATTAGTCATCCAAATCATCTCCCAGCAGTCTTAGGCAAAGCAGTGCTTCTCTATCGTAAGAAAAAGTATGGAGAAGCAAAGAAACTCTTTCTTGAAGCGATTAAACTCCATCCGAAGAGTCCACAAGCATCCCGCATGCGTATGGCCTTCGCCTACTGCTGTTTCCACGAAGGTGCAGTGGATAAAGCTCGTCAAGTGATGAAGTACGCAGCGTCCTTAGACGATACGAACGTCGATGCAGTCCTCGCGACGGCATTGTGGCAGCTAGCGAGTCAAGGGAAAGATGAGCGTCAGATGAGCGTTGAGGACGAGACGTCTCGCTTCATGACGCTGCTGCATCACGCCCATGCAATTGATTCCACGAATCCCACGGTCCTAAATCACTTGGCGAATCATTACTTTGCGCAATGGGTGCCTCTCCCCTGTACTGTGAGTGCCTCTCGAGGCTCGAAAGTGCTTTTGACATCCAAAGACGTCTCCTCAGAGCTGTCTCCAGGTGAAATGGTACGCGTAGGCGATCGCTACATTGCATACATCTCATCTCACGACGGCGCCGTCACGTCTTCTGCCATTGAACTCGACGCAGATTACAGGGAAGAGACGTTGATGACAGCGACGATCTACAGGAAGGATTATACGAAGATGCTGAACCTCGCTGGCAACGCTTTCCACGCGACGCAAGTGCCGGAGATTCGAGCGGAAAGCTGCTACCTCATGGGTCGAGGCTGTCATGCTCAAGGTCGCTACAAGGACGCATACAGTTACTACTTTAACGCAGGTCGGTTATGGCCGGACTTTGTCTTGCCATGGTACGGTCTCGCACAAATGTACATCCATAGAAAAGAGTTTGGGAAAGCGACAAACTACTTGGAGAAAGCAGATAAAGCCCATCCGGACAATGTCGACGTATTGTTGCTACTAGGACATGCATACGGACAAGTAGGTAAGAAGGAGGATGCTGTGCGCTTATTGCGACGTGTCGTTGAGCTGGATCCTGGTAACTTGGATGCGCTCTTGAATACCGCAGAGCTCTTGCGTACGTCGTCGGAGCGGAAGGATCAGATCGTTGCCGTGTCATCGTATGTTGCGGCGGAGAAGGTGCTTCAGACGGCAGGAGAGCATGTTCCGATGGAGTTGTACGTGAATCTAGGTGTCTTGCAGGAACGTGTGGGTAAGTTGGAGGATGCCATGAAGAGTTTCCATCATGCGTTGGAGCTAGATGGTGGGAGTACGGAAGAGGAGACAAAGGAGAGCGAAGGCATATTAGTCGTAGAGGACTTGCCGACGCCAACGGAGAGTAACGTGACGGTTCTGTACAACATGGGCGTCTTGCTAGAACACATGGGCGAGAGAGAGACAGCTCGTCGAGTCTACGAGTTCATCCTCCAGACGTTCCCGACGTACTTGGACGCTCTCCTGCGCATTGGGTGCATGGAGCGTGATGCAGGTGCATATCAAGCATCCTTATCTACATTCGACAAGGCTCTGGAAGTCGATAATACGTGTGCAAGTGCTTGTTTCCTCCAAGGAAACATCCACATGGGTAAGAAGGAATGGTCATTAGCACAGAAAAAGTTTGAAAAAGCCATGGGTATGCCAGAGATGAAGAACGATCCATACGCTTTCTTGAGCATGGGCAACATCTTTATGCGTAATCTAGGTGAAAAGAATCGCTATACAAAGAATTTGTCGCTAGCAGAGGTGTACTACAAGAAGACGTTACAGACGCAACCAAAGAACTTGTATGCTGCCAATGGTCTCGGGATCATGATTGCTGAGAAAGGAAACTTTGAGAAAGCGAAACAAGTCTTTACGCATGTTCGTGAAGCTAGTCCGGATGTCCCCGATGCATGGATCAACTTGGCTCATGTTCTCATGGCAGAAGAACGGTATGGAGAAGCCATTCAGCTCTACTCTGTCTGTCTGTCCAAGGGATACAATGGACAGGACGTCGAGGTCGTTTTGTACCTTGCCAAGGCTTATTACGAAGCCAAGAACTACCCCAAGTGCATCACGACCTTGACGAAGGCTATTCACTTGGATCCGACGGACATGCGTCTGTGGTACAACTTAGGTCTAGCACAGGAAGACTTTGCCGTCACAACTTTGGGACAAGGAAGCTCAGGCAGTGGCGCATCAGCCATCCAACGTACGCTAGCTGACGTTGAGCGTGCGATTGCAGATTTACAACGCGCACGTAGGATCTTTCAGTACTTGGTGGACGAAGCCGAGAAGAGTGCGACGGGTCTTCCGTATGAGAAGGATAAGGTGGAAGAGCACGTCAAGTTCATTGGTGAGACGCTGGAGAAGGCGAGCGTTCATCTCGAGTTTGAGAAGCAAAAAGAGGAGAGACGTCGTGTGGAGACGGAGCAGCAACGACAGATGCTCAAGGAGTATGAGGAGAAGGTGGCGAGAGAGAAGGAGGAAGAGCGGCAGAAGGAAGAGGATTTGAGAAAGAGGCGGGAGGATGTGTTGATCAAGCAGGAGGAGCGGCTGAAGCAGATGAGTCAAGGGTGGAAGCAGAAGGAGGAGGAGGAGAAGAAGGCGACGACTGGGAAGAAGAAGGGAGGGAAGAAGCGGAAGAAGGAGGAAGATGACTTTATCGACGATGGAGAGGAGAATGAAGATGGAGAAGACAACTTTTCTATTGAAGACATGAAGAACCGGAACGCCAAGATGAAGGGACTTGTCGAGAAGCGACAGAAGAGAGCGGCCAAGGACGAGTCCAACTTGTTCGGATCGGACTCGAGTGACGGAGAGGAGGAGAAGCAAGAGGAGAGCCAGCCGACGGAGAGTCAGACGCAGGAAGATGATCTGGACGACGGGAAGAAACAGGATGAAGCGAATGAGCTCTTTGGATCGTCGTCGGATAGCGAATAAAACTTTGTTTTGGATTTCATTTTCGAGTTCTTTTGGTTGGTGCAGTCTTGTACTAGGCAGTTGCTCGCTCTAGTTGTAGCATAGTGAAATAAGCTTATTAAGAGAGTGATGTGGGTGGCCACCAATAGTGGTCTTGCCCTTTATGTACGAATCAAAGGTCAGCTACAGCTTCGACATATTGGACAAATTGAGAACTATAACGTTTGACGTATATCTCTATGACCCGGTTGTTTTTCTTATGCTGCCCAAATGATTAAGCGTTCATGAATGTAAGGAGTTTCGATGCAAAGATAAAGTTAGGATAGCTGGACAGTGGTTGGAAGCGAGCAGGATAGACGGAAGAGAGATTGGTAACTTGGACTAGAATGTAGATGTAAAGCTCCTTGCTCATCTGAAAGGAAGGTGAGACTATCGACATGGTAAATTGATTATCTAGATCTATTTTGCTATTTAAACAAGCCATATATTAGCAAATGCAGCAAAAGACGACGGAAGTGAAGTCTGGCTTTCGATTGATCAAATTTATTACTTCAGTTTGAGATTATTTTTACTAGTAAACGATGAAAATGTCATCTAAAACGATAGTAACGACAAGCATAGCTGTATAAATCGACAGATCTATTAACTGTCGGTACATATCCACCTCAAAGGGAAGATCAATCATCCCTACTTTCTGCCCGCATCTGTCCATTACAAGAAAACAAATATTAATTAATATGTCTGTTATATAAAATAGGTTCCGGTGATCTGGACAATAAAAGTGGACATGAAGAGCACAAACTCCTTGGCAGCGGATCATGTAGCTTCTTTGGCAAATCTTGCTGCAATAGCTTGTGCAAAGCATGCTCCAGTGCCATCTCTTTCGTCGATGCTACCATTTTTGCCCCAGAAGGTACGAACAGTGCTACTACAACATCTTACAATCGAAAGACTGCTGCAGGTCGAATTGTGTTGGCAGACGGATGACCCAATTGAATCTGACGACAGAGATGAAATCAGCTTGAACAGCAACGGCCATGACGAAGATGATTATGCTGCTATATTAGAACAGGATCTACAGTTCGCATGGAAATGGCATTGTCTGCAGGTTCGGAACAGCATGGCACTGGCAATGCACAAGTCCACAACTCATAGCGTCGATAAAATGCCCAATTACCGGCGTATCTTTTGGGAGCACGACCTAAGGTTACTCTTACGAGAGCCTTCAGCTGTCTGTAGCAACAACACCAAAAGCGTGTCCAAGAGTGCCTTGAATGCGACAGATCCTCCTGTCTGGCGCTTGGAGGGATACAAGAGGTATGTTGAGTCAGTTAAGCTGCACGGCAGAGATGTGGGACCAGATAACGTCCGCTTATTATTGCAACTGCCCCATCTCCGTCGTGTGGAACTGCACCACCTTGAACAGCAAGCAACCGACTACCCATCTCTCATTCACTTATTACAGTCTCTACTGCATCTGGACCATATTGGTATCTATCATGGCAGTGTTCCTGGAAGCCTATTGTCAGATATAAAAACCGCAATTTTAAAACGACAATCGTCAACCACATCTACTCTAACGAGTATTCAGGGACTCGAAATTGTCTCGGTGAAACTCATGGAGCAAGCTCTCACCCAGTTACTAGAGCTCCTTCGAAGTATACGCACTCTTACTTCCCTTCGCATCTCCAATTCACTTCTGGCAACAACAAGTCATACAGACTTGATCTTCGCAGCCTTCACACTTCCCCGTCTATCTTTTCTGTCTCTCGAGCACAATGGACTAGACGACGATAGCTTCCCACCCGTCTCTGCTTTTGACAAAGTAGCATCGTTTCCCATTCGACACCTCGATATGTCGGATAATGACATCACCTCCGATACACTTGAAACTATCAATTCTCTCGCACAGAAAGGAGCCTTTCGTCTTGATGTTCTGAACGTGGCAAACAACACAGAGATCGGTCTACTCACTCCATCATGTCTCAGTTCAATCCTTTTAACTCCTGTCAAGGGCAAAGAGTTGACGCGAGGCCTTCGCTGCATCAATTTATCCAACTGCTCTCTCTCGCTACCAAGCGTCAAGTTCCTTTTTAGCTATATCAATGATCAGGAAACTCCACTGGAAGAATTAAAGCTGGCGTATAACTTTGTGGGAAAGACAATTGGAGATCTTTTGGGATCATTTTTAAAAGCCAATACGACCGTACGTGTGCTGGATGTCACAGGTATCGGGTTGATACCACGAATAAATGAACAAGATGCTCTTTGCGACGCATTTGAGGCGAACGAATCGCTTGAAAGTCTGTCAGTTGGTGAAAATAGACTTCGAGATGATGGAGCGTGTGCCTTGTTTCATGCCATTGCGAAAAGGTCAAAGCGACAGGTGTATACGTATGCGAATTTCAGTGGTAACCTTATCACTAGCAACGGACTTCGTCGCATGGTGCAGCTGCTACAGACTTCTAGTGATAATTCGAGTGAACCAGTTACTTCAGGAAGGAAACGATATCGCAACGAATGGACTTTGGACGATCATCAATCTCAGTCCATTCTTCAGTTTGTCCTTGTGGACAACTATTTTGAAAAGAATGAAGCTTATTTAGGAGAGTCAAGTGACCTGCTAGATGTTGTCAGAAAGCATGTGACGAAGTTACTATGCAATGATCAAAGAGGAAAGAACGCCCGGATTGTGTATGATGACGAAATCTAATGTTCTTGAGCTTGTAACCTTTATTTTATGTCGCTTGTCGTCTATTGAATCTTTCGGGTGCACACATATGAAGATTTTGAACGCGTTAGTTTATGTTGTGATCAGTATGTAAGTTTCATGTCACGATCTGAACTAAAGTACAGACAATGCTCAATTGAATAAGAGGAAAACATAGTTATGATACAAGAAACTTGCCATAGACTTCGACAGGATACACCTTGAACAATGGAAGAATAATCGGAAGTGATAAGAGTACTCGGAAATGTACACAGGGCAGTAGCACCGGCTGCGACGATAAATACAAGAAGCGAATGACTATGGATCTCTTTTATGCGAGATGTTAACCTATAGATGACATTATGAAAGTATCAGCGATTTGATCGATGCTGTAATCCAATATGGTACTAACTTTACAGCGTTAGGGAGAATAAGAGGCATGATAGCATAAATATTTCTTGAAGTGGATGTTCCTGGCTACCAGCGTCGAAGAGTTAAGAATGTAACACGGCTGGAAAGATAGCTGATACACCAGCGCATCTTGTAGTCAATCTTAGCGTGCGATAGAGTACCAAACTGGTCATACCTCCTTTGCAGAAGTTTACAGATAGTGCGTAAGAGTTCTTATTCAGACTCCAGCTCGCTGTATTTGACTGAACAAGATGCTGATGCAACTAGAGTTGGCAGCCTATTTTCTTCCATCCTCGTTGACAGCAAGTGTATGAGGCACGTAGCTCATCTTTAAAAAGTTTTGATAGGAAGTACTGCAACCTTAGTCTTTATTTTACAAAACTTGTGAATGGTCTGGGTGTTAGCCCATGGAAGTAGCAACTTTTGCACAGCACTCTAATAACTACCCAAACATTATGTTATAACGTAGAAGAAGCAATGCACCATGTACATGATCACGAGGGCCGTGTCAGTTAAATAGCTATGTCTTGACATTAATTAATATATCAATCTTCCTTCTCCTCTTCGACTATTGATGCTTGAAATCTTCTTCGATAGAAACAACCTTTGTTGAATTTCGTTCTTGCCTCTTTTAATCCATTTCCTACTTGATAGTTAAAGTTTGACTTCGTGCTGGTCCCACAAGCACAGTTTAGTTCAAATCCATTGACTTCAGATGGTCTTAAAACATGGTTTGCATGGCATCGTCTCTGGCAAAGACGACAAATAGGCTCCATTTCACATGTATCACACTTGACATATATCTGATACATTTCTTTGGATGCCGAGTTAACTGCCTCACAAAAGCAAACTACTAGTAGAGCGAAGAGATTAAAATTAGCTACATAAAAGAAGATAAAGCTCATTTGAGTGAAATCTAAGACATACCAGTATGCACTTGGTCGCTCATATCCAAGTATGGAGTAACAGCTCCCATGGAAACATCTCTCCATCGATCCATATTTGCTCCTGTGTTCACAATTAGCATTGTGTGTGGGTATTTATCCATCTTTTAAGATTATATCCAGCTTACCAGCACGAAATAGACCCAGGGCATGATGCTTTCCGATCGATAGTTGGGTGATGTTGTGCTTGGTCCACGAGTCCAGAGTTCGTGGTACATAATTTGCTTCTATCGTATCACTTCCTGCCTTGCTATACATCCCATCGCCCCATACATAAACCTGTCCGTCAGCTAAGCAATCGAATAGCAAACATAAGTCGTAGTTTATTGTGTGACACAAAACAAATTCAATTTAAATAAAACTGTTGTGCATACCTGAGAGAGCACATGAGTATCTTGACCCTGCTCCAATGGAAGCTACGTGAACCGCTGACAGTTCATGTATTAGATGTGGCATATAAACAATACTATCCGTCGATGCTATTCCCAACTGTCCTTCCTCATTCCCACCAAATGCGTATACATAAGATTCTGCTCCTGCAGTGCACAATACCAAAGTATGGTCGGATCCTGCTGCAACTTTTGTTGGTTGTAACCCTTGAAAGAATAGTGCTTCTTGTGGTAATGACTGTGGTGAGGTTTCTCCTAAACCCAGCCTTCCATGACTCGATTCTCCCCATGTAAATACTGAGTTCGGCCCATCGATAAAGTCTGCATGTCGCTTCCGGAAAATTGCAACAACGTGATAGTCTCCTGCCGAAATATGAAGGGGAACGTAATCAAACAAGGCTGTGATAGCTGTTGGTGTGGAGCTGGACGCGAATTCGCCGTGGCCAAGCTGACCTTCAATTCCTCTACCCCACGAATAAAGAAATCCTGTGCTGGAAACTGCTATTGCGAAGTGGTTTCCTGCAAAAACATTGATAACTTTAATATCGCATAAACTTTCTATCCGCTGAGGTAATTTATCTGTTCGCAATTGTGGTGCAGGAATTTCTTCTTGATTTTCATCATCTATCTTTTCCACTGGACACTCCTTTGATTCATATAAAGACGAGTCTAAACTATCACCTTTCACATCCTCTGCTTCCAATTCATCAACTTCCTCTGCTGCTTCTTCTTCTTCAAGATCGTTACAATGGCCCAACTGCCCAAAGTAATCGACTCCCCAGGAGTAAACATGCCCATTCTCTACGAGTAAAACCAGGAATTATTCGAAACTATATCGTAGAGTAGATAATTCAGCTAGATAATCATGCCATACCATCAACAGTAAAAGCAGCAAAGTGTCCTGCTTCAATGGAAACAATGCGTACGGGTGGTTCGTTCATCAATGGTACTTTGCTAGGTTTCCACATAATATGCCCATCTTGAGACGGAAATAGTCGCCCACTCTGAAATACATTGCCATCCTCTGCAAGCAGCAAGTACATTAAGATCAAATACAATGCATTTGGCCTACTGGAATACCTATTAGAAAGAGACTAAGCCGTTCACCAGCAGAGATGCTGCGTAGAATTTGCCGCTTAAATAGAGGTATCGAAATAGCAGGCGAAGTCGTCACTGTCTTGTACAATCCAAGAGCTCCATCAGTGTTGTTATACCCCCACGCTATCGGCTTCACTGCTTCCAGCTCTCTTTTTAGATAGCTGGTAAGAGTCGAAACTGTGCGACAGCTCTCTGCTACGTCCTTCCCTAAGAACGATGGAAGAGGTATAGATGTTTCTTGTACAGATAAACCACGAAAAGTTTCAAGTGGGAGATCTCGATTCTTCTTGTAGTTTACTCTTCCCTTGTTTTGAGCTAGTTGTGACGAAAATGTCGACCTGCGTCTAGTATGGTTAGACGAAAGTCCTACCATTTCAGTTGTTGCTACAATAAAGCTTAAATAGCCGTCTCTACGTCTACGAGTCCGTTTCACCTTTTAAAATATGCCGAATATCACTCAACGTATTTTCAAGAAGTGTATCCTGTTGTTGTCTTGGAGAGCGCACAGGTGCCAAGCAAATATCTGCTAGAGGCTGCTCGTAAGAACGATTATTTGCCGGAGGGATATCATGCTTAACGACGTAGATTGTCAGTGCTATTGCAATTATCTGAGAAAGCGCCACGACCCATGCACAGGCTGCAACAACTTTATAGCCTTGCGTAATTTCATCCAAAAGGGCTCTTCTACACCATGCGTACCCGAAGTGTGGACATACATTTCCATTCCAAAAGCTACAATCTCTTTCCTTTGTAGAGCAAAAGCTTCCATGAGCACTGTCCAATACCAGTAACGACTCTAATAACTCACTTTCAGGCTCTGTCAATGAGCTATTTGCTGCCACTTTTTCTACGTTGTAGTAACCACAGCAAATATACTCATCCTGCAGATTTGTCCACGCCGAGGCTTGGTTTCTAGTGAAGTCTACTAAGTTCTTGACCACGTCCATCTCGAAAGACGACACATCTTTAAGTTTCAATTCAGATCGACTCGCTCGGCTTGACCACAAATGATACTGGACAGCTAAGACCCCTCCAATAACCATAAATAATGCTAACGCACCACCAATCCCAGTAAACTATGAGAATCGTCATGGTGAGCTCTACGTCCAACATAGACAATGATATTTAAATGAATGTACCAAGTATAGATAGTCGTTCCGCTTTCCGTCAATGACACATTGTCGATGCCGATTGAGACCACAGATGCAGAGAAGAGAAGTCATGGTGATACCTGGTGAGATAAATACTGTCAAGTAGTACGCCCATGGCGGTGCCATGATAGTCAGTTCCTTTTGGATCATAAAGTAGAACCCGATGATGAATAAAGTCAAAGATGCTAGACTGACAACCACACTCCACGCGTAAAGACATGCTTTGGCAATTGCTGTGTAAACGACAGTCCGTAGCATTGTTTCCAAACTTTGCGCTTGTTGGGCAACTTCTCGCTGTCGCTGAATTTGATTTATTTCGGTAGGTGAAAATAGACCTCGCTGGTACTCGACAGCCATCGTTATACAGCTGTGACCTTCTGTAGCATCAATCCTTTCTTCAATCTCACGAGAGTCTTCAGCAGCCACCATTTTACTCCACGTCTACTTGATTTAGTACTTGATGTGCTGATGCTTGTATAAAACTACTTACAAGGATATAAATAGACTAGCTCATTCTAAATCGGATGCATTGTGGTAGACGTAGTAAAGTCTATCAAATAAAACCTACAAATATTTATATAAGCTGATAAAAATCTGCATCCAAAGTATCTACTCATGCATTTCATTTGTGTTGAATGTATTTAATGCATATACTTGATGCCATTGACGCTTGCGACCGCATCAAAGACACCTATCTCTAACTCATTCACACTCCATCGACGCAGTTAAAGCGACAATATGATAAGCACCTACATCCAAAAGCATAAGCTATAGTATACCATCAGATAGAAAATATACGCACCACAAGCGACTTGATCGATCACAAAGTCTTCTAGTGCTGGCACGATCGTCGTACTAGCGTCCTCTCCATTCAACTTTGCACCATTGCCTGCCGGTGGGTATCCCCAAGCATACAGCTTGCCATCGTCACCACACACAGCCGACGTGAAGAGCCCACATGCGATTCGACGCACAACGACCATCGGATCGTTGTTCATCGAGTTATTTTCCGATCGAAGATACACTCTCTGTGGAGACGTGATGATCAATTCTGGTTCGATCATCAACTCTTCACCTAATTGACCTGCTGCAGCGTCGCCCCAACCGTACACACGTCCGTCTTCTGTCAACGCAAGTGTGTGATATCCACCGCACGCCACATCCACCGGTCTCAGCGGTCTCCCGTATTCATTAAATTCATGCAGCCAAGGTCCTTCCACCCGTTGTGGCGTCAACGCATTATCCTGAGATCCACTTCCTAACGCACCAGAGCTCCCAAAGCCCCACGTAAAGATGGTGCCTTTATCATCTAAAGCAGCCGAGTGACACTCTCCTGCATCTACTCGTACAATGATGTGGCTGTCCAACCCTACGACTTGCGTAGGCACCAGCACATCGTCTTCAGAACCTATACCAAGCCTCCCACCAAAGCCAGAACCAAATGCAAAGACCTGACCGAGCTTTGTCAATGCGATAGAATGTTCGCGACCACATGTAACATCCTGAACTTGTGCCTCAAGACTACGAACATGCACTGGATGCAACGCACTTCCTTCCCTGCCAGTACCTAGTCGACCTGCCTCGGCCCATCCAAAGCCATACATATTTCCATTACGCAGCACCACCATCGTGTGCTCTCGACCGCACGATACGGTCTTTACACCAGCATTCTCGACACCAAGTGACTCCATGAGGCTAGCAAAGTACTCGACCGGTGCTGGTTTATCTAAGTTCTCTTCGTTCCCGTGACCGAGCCGACCGCATTCACCGTGTCCAAACGTGTAGAGCATCCGATCTCCTTCCGTAATAAGCGCAGTGTGTCGATATCCGCACGAGACGTAGGCTACACGACGTAGCGGCGTAAAAGGCAGACCGATCAACTTGATGTCAGCTCCATCTTCGTTAGGTCTCGCAGCAAGCTGCTGGACTTCGGATGCATCGGCTTCTACCAATTGCGCTTCCTGATCTAGCGATAGACCGAGTGGCTGGCCCCACATGACCGCCACGCCGGATGCATTCAAGGCAGTAGATGCTTGCTGTGGTGGTGACATGAAGAACGACTGAGCAGGAAGTTTCCACGTCGTGTTGTTCGCTGTCGGCAGGAAGAGGCATTCGATGAACCAGAGCAAGTCTTCTCGACACGACTGCGATGTCGCGGCAATCATCGTCTCTTGAGACAATCGTTCCTGCGTCTCGTTACCCTGCTTTAGCTGTTCAAAGTAGCTCCGTCGATTCGATCCTTTCGATCGCGTCATCCCTCGCACAGGTAACGACCTCGAGTTCTGCGACTCGGACACTGACGCCATGGCTGCTGCTGCAACCACTGCTTTACCACCGTCAATCTTCGACAGCATCTGCTTGCAGTGAGCGTCAATACTAGCTATCACGTCCATCCATCGCCCAAGTAGCTGCTTCCTTCTTAGCTTGGTTTTAAGAAGCGTCGAGGCGCTTAAGACAGCATGTCCAGCGACTTCCTCATCCATCTCGGGACTAGACATCATGAGGTACAAGACTGCATAGACAGGATGAGACGATGAACCTTGTAAGAATTGGGAGGCAATGGCAGGACGATAGTAGTATCGAAGCCACGCAAACACTTCGCTCCATACGAACATGGAGGAAGTGCGAATGTCGTCCGTATTCAATGCTTCTAGTGCCGCTAGGGCGATGCGATACTCAACAGGGAAGAGGGCATTACTATTCGTGATTGAAGCTCGTGCCTGTTGACATACTTTTTCCACAAGTGGCGAGCGACTATCAGATAAGGTAGCAGCGTGCAAACCTTCGAGAAGTCTCGCGCGAAGGCCGTACACGTCTTCCCACGCCGTCACAGCTTGTTCTAGTCGAGTCGGATCGACAATGCCAAGCGTATGCTTGAGACGTAAGGAGACACCTGAGAGGAAAGATAGATAGGAAGACAAGTCCTCGCTTGCTTCGACGTATACATCTTTACCCTCACTTTCGACCTTGAGAGACTCAAACTGGAGACGGAAGAATTGAAGGTGACTCCACAACACATCATGGTGGACGACTAACTCGAACTTGGCATCCGTCTGAGCATGCAGGAACGTGATGTCTTTGGTAGATCGTAGAAATGGCATCGTCTTGTATGCTGTCTCACCCACCGGTGGAAGCATGGTGTTGGTTAATCGTGCGTCAAAGGCGTTTAAGAGGCTTGTCAAGAGCGTTTCGGGACTACGACGTAGCACTTTGCGATATTCTTTCAAAGCTTCTACGCCTCCAAAGCTGTCTAACTCGTTATAAAAGGACAAATGACTAGCAAACGGACCGAGGGATAGCCAGATAGGAGCGCCGACCTGCCAGAATTGATCTCCTGTACACTCTTGAATGGTACATGCCTCCTCCAGATGGAATAGACCATGGATGATCGAGTCGAGAAGACGTATAAGCGCTGGCTTTCGCTTCCTCCATCGCGTACCTGACGCCCATCCAGCCAGTATGTTGCTCTTAAAAAGCGTCTTGGCAAGTCTAGCAACGATCTCACTCGCCACTAAGACTTGCATCCCTGGCTGTCGACTGCCATCCAAGCTCTGGAAGACCATCGGCAAGAACCGAGTCGACACACCTGCTTGTCGAAGCACCTGCTTCAAGTGAATCGAGTCGTTTACGTACAATCCAAAGTTCTCCTGTCCACCGATCGCACTCGCAGCAGCAGCAACAGACGAGCGTCGTCCGCGTAAACGGAACGATTGTGTACTTGCATTCGAATAGGACGTATTCGACCTATTGGACGGCCTAGAATCTGTGTCTCCAGACTTGAGCGACTGCACTCGTGTCCGGCCGTTCACCTGATTTTGCTCTGTTTCGCGTGGCGCATCACCAATCGTCACTAGCCTTGACGCCACTGCCTCCACATGTTGACGGAACATGGTTTTCAGTGAATGCTCACTCTCGTCTGCAAGTACATGAGCATAATTCACATTGCTCTTGGATCGCTGAGAGGACAATTGTCTGGATACGCGCAAGGAAGTTGCTTTCCGAAGCTCTTGGACACGTCGTACGTGAGGATAAATGTCGATTTCACAAGACTTGATAAAGCCTTCTTTCAAGTGCAATGGTAAGCTCGAGTTATCCGGATCGACTGCAATGATCACGTCACAAGTGATCGTCTCTCCACCTGCTTGTTTAAGGAAATTGGTCGCTAGCTTGTTGATCGAACGAGAAGTATCCTGTGGGTTGTTGTCTAATTTATAACAGTACAAATCCAGATATGAGATCCATTGCGGTGTAATAGATCCAACCATATCCTGTACGTCTTGCTGACTTAATAACTGAAGTGGCTGCTCTCCTTTTACATTACGAATCAAGACTCCATGCACTTGAGGACTACGTAACGACGAAGCAAGGACGTCGTCATACTTGGATGCAACCTTCACAAACGTCCGGTCGGATGTACCAGGAACTTTGCGAACGTAGAGAAGTGGTAAATCCTTGAACGGGAATGCATCCAACGCACCTATTCGCTTTAACTGTCGAGAGAGCTCGGCTGAATCTCGTCGATCAATTAGGCCAATGTCAGCATTTTCCTTTGAAGGCTGCGCTGTCGCCACAACACGCACGCTTCTCATCTCGAACGACGCAACGAGCGGAAATATCGGTAAGCTATCCATGACATCTCCTTTTAGTTCAAAACGAGAAATAAAAAGCTCTAGAGTGGCACGAAATTGAGCCATGCGACTACTCTCTTCCTCCAGTCGCTTATGTCCACGCCAGGACTTGGAAGCATACTCGAGGCGGATCGTCGGAAACCGAAGGACATCGACATCATCCAGCTTTACAGCGTGCATTTTACCTGACTTTGTGGAATTTGAAGGTGAGACTTCAAACCAATCGTCTTCCCAATACGGACGGAAGGAAGAGTCACTATCGACTGTGCTCGTATCTTTCCATCGAGACGCCTGACTAACGGATTCAGACTTGCTTCTACGTTGGATGGATGATATATAGAGCTCTGCTAGCATCTCCGTGAACAAGTGGAACTGCAGCCATATCGTATAGAGCCTCTTTAATCGACGCTTACGAGTGCTGAACGACTCACTCTTTTTCTGGAACGACATTAGACAGTAGTTCCATTCGCGAGACCAGTCTCGATCCATTGCAGGAACAAGCTTCTTGCGTTCACGAAGCGAGAGTGCCAGCATACGACGTAGATTGGCGACCCAAGCACGTCTGCCACCAGCATTCTCATCAGCCACATCCATAATACAATTCAGCCATTCCTTTGCTTGCTCACTGGTACTCAATCCGATCGCAAACGAGACTTTGGCACCGAAGATTTCAAAGTAATAACTGCCATTAGACATTTTAATGGTCGGCGCAACACGAGCCTAGAGAAGATTATAGAATGATTAGGCGATCGCTATACACGAGTAGGATCATGACAAAGTACTTTGACAAGGTCGACTTCCTTCCAAGTCGCACTATCAAATAAAAATCAATACATGGACGTCACAGATAGATACTCTATCGTTATACCTGTCTGAACGCTTCTTGTACTGGAGAAATCCATCGCTCGTCACAATCGCTTCTCTATTGAGTTGATAAACGTATTAAAGTCCATCGATCAAGGACATATCTACAATCAGACGCTCGCCTACCTCGCTTGCCATGGACGCATTAAACCAGGCTGACGCTTCCACACAGTACCGTAGATACGCAGCGAAGTCATTGCTGCTGCTGCAGAGCCCACAGACTCCCGCCCGTCCATCTTGATCAGTTCCTTAATCGAATTACTGTGCTAACCCAGCGGCGATACCGGACACGTCGGACAACAATTACTGCCAAGTACGTCCGTCTATAACGGAAGCTATCTTAATTAAAGTATACGTTCTAAGATTTCGACTCCCTCGGTAAAAGCACGATCAGATTGTACGCTTGTGCTACGTTTATATGAGACGCACAGCCAGCGGTAGTAGCGCTATACCGTATCAAGAGTAGCTCAACGCAATGCTCCAGCAACAACCTTCCTACAACTTGATTTGGAAAGTTGACTTGATTCTTGTGTTCAAGCGACAACGATTCGTTGCTGGTGCACAAACGTTGGACCAAGAATCTGAGTAGAGCTATGGCAACGGAAGACGGCACACAGCGGCTCTTTGTCGACGAATTAGATGATGATTTGACATCTCCCACTGCTGGTACTACTAGGCAATATCAGTCCGATGACGAGAACAACGTGCAAGTGAGCAAGTCAATCGAGACCCTCGACCTCGTGCGAGAGAGTGTCATTGGCAAGAACACGCTCTTCGAGAGTCCCTTTGGCAGTCGAGCACTGTGCTATGCAGATTATACGGCCAG
>JAADVB010000210.1:0-33318 GCA_023334545.1 Salisapilia sapeloensis | reverse complement strand
TTTGTTGTGCTGAGACTCGATCCACGCCATGGCAGTCGGCACGTTCTCCGCTCCATACAGACGAGTGAGCTCTCTCTCCGCTTCATCATATCGATCATGCAACAAGAGCCACGCTGGACTCTTCACCATGAACTTGGGAGCAAGTGCAAGGAATAATACGGACGATAAGGCTGGGAAAGCAGCAATGTACCGCCAGCCGGTGCTGGTGTTAGCAAAAAAGAAAGTGAGCGTCGCGACGAATCCAAAGGCGTTCACGATGATCTGGAAAGAGATAGTAACAGCACTGCGAAGTCTCGGAGGTGAAATCTCTGATAGATACGTCGTGGTGACTCCGGACGTGATACCGGTGGCAAGACCAGAGATAAATCTTCCGGCCGTGAACTGCCAGACGTTGAAGGCACTTGCCTGGATGACAGCTCCAACAGCAATGACAAAGCTGTTCAGGTACAAGGAATTCTTCGATCCGTAATGGTATGAGAACTTGCCGATAACGTAGCTACCAATTGCACCGCCTACGAGCCATGCGTTGATGGCAAAGGTCCACTCCAACTGCGTGTGACCAGGAAACATCATGCAGGTTCCCTCTACGACCGGCGTCGCAGCGCAGTCGTCTTCATCATGAAAGCCAGTATAATTCAATTGCGTATTGGACCATCCGCTCTGAATGGTTTGGAGTAAGCATACCACCACACTACAGTACATGACCCATCGCGGTTGCAAATCCTCAGGTGATGTCGGCTGGGTTTCATTATCACTTCCGTTAATGGATTGAGGGGATTTGACTGATGCATATAGATGGTGGTCACTATGGGGAGACACGGGTATCGGCGATGATTGTGGCGCCATGGTAAAAGTCAAACACGGAGGAGCAGTCGGGTGAAAAATCGAGACTGCCAGTTATCTGTGAGATACTCCAGAAGAAAACATGACCTAGCGATGATGCGCTTGTTTGTCCAACCGAGATTTTCCCGCTGGCACACAGTCGGCACACGGTCCTATATCTCGCGTGTCTAATGGTCTCTGTCCTATCAATATCAGCGCTTGCCTACACCACAACCACCGCCTTTGAGAGGACCGTTATCCATGATGACGTTAACCAGCTCGATTGGAAAAGATTAGAGAATATCGGAGCCAAGTGGCTGCCACCAGTATTGTAGCCGGAGCTAACAGTTGCTCATGGTACAATTCTGAGAGCAAACCTACCCTTTTTGACTGACAAGCATCTTACCCTTGCCTGATTATTTTACGTGAGCGTTATCAATTATATGACTTTTGAGGGTTCCGGGAGTATTTGGTTCCAAGTGGAAGCAAAGTGCAATGCATCACTCGTACAGCAATGTAAAATTTAAAATTGGTCGAAGAGCTATCTAATATGACCAGCACGTACCACTTCGTGCATCACTTATGTGATTCCTCGCCCTGTCATCGAGTAATGCCTGGGTGAGATTTTGGTAGACACTGACAGCAAGACAGATTCTTTGCCATGCACCGGCGGCAACCTCGGCCATTTCATCCTATCTATATACGCTACATCTTGCTGCTGCATTGTGCACACAAATAGATATAAGGATATTAAAAAAATTGCGTCGTAACGCTTGAGCAAGGCACATTTTTCAACTCACAAGCACAACCATAATCCATTTTCGGGTCTGCTCTGGTACTACAACCAGCTATTCAGGTTCTCCCTGATGACATCTCGACATAAAGAGGTAGACTACCGGACATATGTAGGTAATGATAAACTACAGCATTACATTTTACGAGTATCAAGTAGATAGAGGAAACATGCGTGGTAGTCGTAGTCGAATTCCGTTCAAGTCCTACATATACTCAGAGACGTGCGTAGTGTTGTAGAATCAAATGCTGACGTTTGATACCTCCATCGTATTCTCTCAATGTAGATCTTCAGATCATCTAAAGAGCTGGCGGCTTGAGCGTCGTTACGAGTACCATCTTTGGTGTCCAGTAACCTTCTCCACCCGGATCGGATATCAGAGGTTTTGCCAGCTCACTAGCGCAACACTGTCATCTTCCACACGCAACATTCTCACGACCTTCTAAAGACCTTTTCGCATGCAGCTATTTCTGGTGGCTTTGCTTGGTGTTCAAGTGCTGTCTTCCACCGTCCTTGCCACGACAGAAAGCAAATTGACTCATCTCTCTTACACACACTTCCCATCGATCGTTTATCCATTCCCACACTTCTGCAACCATGTCCGAGTCTGGTCCTCCACCACTCACGGAGCTGTGCGTTGCCAAGCTCGCCCACGGCGCACCCCCTCGAGTCCTAATGGCCATCCTGCGGTACACTCCAACCCTGTCCTTCCATAAAGGTACCAGCTCATTCCTGACATCAATAAACTACGTAGACGAATGCCAGAAGAACTCGTTCTCGATACTCTGCGCCGCATGATCGACCTCCAGACACTCACGGACGATCGTCTAGCGTCCTTCTTCTCCATCTCCAGACGCGTCCTTTTGCTTCAAGGCTGCAGTCACATTCGTAACTCGGTGCTTCGTCAAATTCCGTTCCGTTGCCCTGAAATCGTATGTCTTCTTTCCATCCTCCTCTACCTGCTTCCAACTAACGTCATGTGTAGAGATGCTTAGATCTGTCCAACTGCACCCAAGTGACCAACACTGTCATCCAGAGTGTGCTCCAGGGCTGCTCTCAACTACAGACGCTGCGTCTGGACGGTTGTCGCCACATCACGGACGCTGCGTTCCAAATGGACCACTCGCCCTTCTACCCTCTCCGCGCCTGCACCTCTCTCCGCCACCTGTCCCTCGCTCGCTGTCCTCAGATCACCACAGACCTCGTTCTCTTCCTAGTGAAATCCTGTCGGTCGTTGATTGAAATAAACTTTTCCAAGTGCAAGCGCATCTCGAACGATGCCTTGCACGCCTTACTCCGCTCGTCTCCCCACCTCGAGCGACTCGACTTGTCTTTCATGGACCACGTCAGTGACACGACGTTCACGACCAACCCATCGGACACTAGTCACGGGTTCTTGTCCATCTCGAAAGCCCTCACGCATCTAAACCTGACGCAAAGTCGTATCACGGACGATGCGCTGTCCATCCTGTCTCGAAGCTGTCCGAACCTCCAGCACTTGTCCTTGGCCAGTTGCAACGAGGTCACGGACGGTGGTGTCGACCAGCTACGTCTGTGTCGACTTACGCAGATCAGCTTGAACAACTGCGGACTGCTGACGGACCGAGGCGTCTTCTCGCTCGTGAAGAACTGCGGACACAGTCTGGAAGTTGTGGATTTGTCTTGGTGCATGAACATTACGGATAAGAGTGTAGTGGAACTTTTGAAGAAGTGTACTGCGTTGAAACAGCTAAAGGTCGTGTGGTGTGAGTTGTTGACGGATGCAGTCGTGGACGCCATTGCCGAGCATCCGCATGCCGATACCATGAGCGTGAGTATCGGCGGGTGCAAGCTTATGACGGACGGCGGAAAGGAACGTGCCAGGCAGAGTGGGGTACAACTCAGTTAGACTAGACAAGTTTTGAAAGGCAGCGTGTGTGATAGCAATAGAACATAAATACAGATACATTGGTATAGTAGACGTCTCGGAGTCATTTTCGCAAAACCTTCTTTATTTCCTACCAATCATGACGTGAAAATAGCTTTTTCAGCCAATCCGAGTAAGACGTGTTTCAACACGCTGGACAACAGACAGACATGGGAGCTTTTAGCCGCTTCGACCTGAACGTCAAGGGCGTCGAGGGCATCCAAGAGCGCACAATTGGTGGTGGAATTGTGACGCTGCTCAGCTGTGTCTTTGCTGCTTTTCTACTGATCTCAGAGTTTTCGATATGGACCACGACGAGCGTCATGCACCGCATGCACGTGGATACCGCGTCGGTGCGTTGT
Source organism: Salisapilia sapeloensis (assembly GCA_023334545.1). NCBI lineage: Eukaryota > Oomycota > Peronosporomycetes > Peronosporales > Salisapiliaceae > Salisapilia > Salisapilia sapeloensis. Next base: position 29,435 of record JAADVB010000210.1, on the reverse strand, counting down.
TTATTGTCCACTTGAAATGTATTATCTACATAGAAACTAACTCGCTTTGGCAATACGACAGCAAGACACGCCAATTACAATTGAATTCGACATTTCCCTCGTCAATGCTCCTTGCAAAGGTACGTCTCGTCCACCTTAGTCATCGATACGATCTCATCTCCATGTCATAGAGGTCCAGCTCGATGTTAGTGACAATAAAGGCAGCAAGGATATCTTAATCCGAGACGACATGCAGAAAACGCCTGCATACGGAGGAGACGGGTGTCGCTTCCGAGGGACGACAAAAGTGAAGAAAGTAGCTGGTGAAATCATGTTCGTGCACTCTGGAACGCTCAACTTCTTCACGCTCAGTGAATTCCTCAATTTCAACGCGTCTCACACGATCAACAATCTTCGCTTCGGACCTGACATCCCCGACATGGAGACTCCCCTCATAGACGTCACCAAGACCATCACCAAGAACGGTACTGTTCTCCTTCTTCTCCTTCTATCCAGCACCCTAACAGCTCTCTCTAGTGGCGACGTACAAGTACTTTGTGAACATCGTCCCGAGCTCATATACCTATCTCAACGGCCGTCGCGTTGACACGTTCCAGTACTCTGCGACGGAGCATGAAGTCAAGAACACGGACGGTCTATCGGCCATCCCAGGCGTCATCGTCTCGTACGACTTTTCCCCCATTGCCGTCACGTACACGGAGCAAAAGCCATCCTTCCTCTCGTTCATCACCTCCACGAGCGCCATCGTCGGTGGTGTCCTCGCCGTTGCTCGTATGGTCGACGGCGCCATCTACAGCGTATCGAAGAAGATCGACTAAGGACGCATCCAATCGTTTGGACAAGAGCAAATACAAGTTTATGTGACCTTAATCTCTACCACGTCCACTAGTTCTTTCGGCAAATTTGCTCGCATCTTCTTCACCTCCTCGGCCTCCAATTGACTACACACGTCTTCTACGTCTGCTCTTAATTCCTCTGCTAACGCTCGCTTCTGGTCGCTCGAGTCGAACTTGATCGACCCAAACGTCCGGCCTGTCTGCTCTGCTATTCGCCTCACGGCTGCGCCAGTCACGACGCCGACCTTGTGCAGGAGTAGCCCAGCGCTAATGTAGGAGCGGAAGAGGTGAAGACCAGCCTCTTCGCACTCTTGATGTCTATAATCCCGCTGCTTCTCCTGGATAGAAGTCAACAAAGAGAGAGGGAGGAACGGAGGAGCAGGTCGAACAACGTCGTGGATGAGGACGGCGGCCATGAATTCGCCACTCGGAGGCGACATCAGCGTCTTTCCGAGATCAATATCGCCCTGACCATTGTCTCCGACAAAGACAAAGCGACATTCGGGAAAGATCTGACGGAAGCGAGTAAAGTTGTCGTACTTGCGTCGAGCGATGCGCTGAGCACCGCAGAAACTGGACAACTGACCCATAAGCAACGTGAAATGGGTGAAGCCACAGGCCTTTAGCTCGGCTACAGATCGAGGTCGTAGGAGCTCCGGTCGAGCTGTTATGAACGTTAGACGAGGTGTCACGTGCGTCCGCTCCTCTGTTTTATGCAAATCACCTTCGGAAGCAGTGCCTCGAGGGTGCTTTGCGAGGGAGTAGTTGATGATAGCGGATCGTTGGAGGACTTCATGGACGAACTGGTGGACACCTGGGTACACAGTCAATTCGGGGTACCTCGTGTCCAACAAGACGGAAAGCAAGGTATCGTCAATGTCACACAAGAGTTTATGAGGAGGCTGGAACGACGCATCCTGCTTGAGCATGGCGCCCTGACGATCGAAATGTAAGAGAATGGCATCTCGTATGGGCCGCAAAGCGATACGGCGGTGGATCAGATCGAACAAAGATATATGATGGTCCACAATGTGCTTAAGAGCGAGGCATTCCCGACCGAGTTTTGACTGGAAGCTCATTTGTATGCAGCTAGCAATACTTTCATGGGCTGCAAAGCGCTCGAGAGCGACGATGATGGTCGCCACTGCTCTAGCAGATAGAGCGCCGAGATCTACCTGGCTTTTACAGTGTCTGGCAAAGTGCAGAGCTTCATTCTCGCTACTGATCAAGCCATGGGCGTTCATTACAGCCAGAATACTTTCCGCATCCTCGGGTGATTTACATTCTATAAGCAATGCCATCGTCTCACTGTACTTTGGTACACGCCCATCGGAACTTTTCTCTGGAGACTGCAGTCCTCTCGCCAATAGCGTCTGCTTCTCTCCTCTCGCCGCCGCAGCGGATTGAGCGTCATGCAGCAATGGGCTCTTGTACGATGCCCGCGCCACTCGCATTGGGCTCATGCCTTGACATAGCAGTGCAATCACGGCAATCGTGAGGAAGAATACTGGGGCTGCTAGTACCCACCAGAACTCCATCGTTCACCTTCGTCCGGGCAGGAGCTCGTCGATGCTCTAGACCGTCGTATGCTGATCTGCGTCGTCTCAGGCAGTGTCCAAAGCAGAAACAATGGTCCATTCGCTTCGTAAAAAGATAGAAAAGTGGACAAAGAGATACGATACATGAAACTGCCGTACTTTACTGAATCCAACAACAAATCGTGACAACCAAAGAGAGAACGGTCGGATGTTGGGACTAAGAGGTAGATTCGCTGCTGTATCACAGCGCATGCTGTCAAACAAGTATGGAAAAACAGCTTCAATGCATTGCAACGAACTAAAGTACCCAGGTAAACGCCTAGTATCGGCTCAAAACGCAGAATTAGTCCGTTATGGGAGCCACAAGGCCGGCAGCGATTGGAATGCCAACTCCAAGATCCAGCAGCAGGCTGAGAAGTGGCATCAACAGCACTCAAATACACCGGAGAAACCCATGACAATTCAGGTCGATCGTTCAGGACTAAAGCAGCCATCCGATGCCCATCCTGAATTGACCGAGGAACAGCTTCGTCAGAAATCCGACGAAACACCCCTCGTGCATGCACTGAAAGCCATGATCCAATTGAAAGGCCCTCTCACCGTTTCGGAGTTCATGCAGCGTGTAAATATTCTTCCTGTACTCTTAAGAGGATGGTCATAATGAGCTACGAGTAGGCACTGAGCCATCCAGAGCATGGCTATTACATGAAGGGCGACGTCTTCGGTACAAAAGGAGACTTCACCACTGCTCCTGAAATCAGCCAAATGTTTGGTGAACTGATTGCTATATGGTGCTTGGCCGTGTGGCAGGAAATGGGTATGCCGTCTGCTATTAAAGTGGTGGAGATGGGCCCTGGTCGTGGTAGTCTCATGACCGATTTCCTCCGCGCAGCCCGATCCTTCCCACCGTTCTACGAAGCCATTGAGCTGCACATGGTAGACACTAGCCCAGGTACTTTGACTTCCTATGTAGTGAATTCATAACTCTTGACAAGCCTTGTTTTAGCCTTGCAAAAGATGCAGCAGCAGGCGCTTGGATGTGAACCATTGCCAGAGGACGGAGACAAGATCCGGATGCAGATACCTGATGGCCCTGTCGTTCAGTGGCATACGGACTTTAACAACGTTCCGAGAGGACCCTCTCTCATCATTGCGCAGGTGCACTTCTTGCCTACCACATTTCGATGTCTTTCTCACTTTTCAATTGCATCATCAGGAGCTCTTTGATGCGCTTCCAGTCCACCAATTCGAGTACACTGAACGGTAAGACTCTACCTTTAAAATATTCATGTACCCTGCTCACGATTGCCTAGTGGATGGTGTGAGCGTCTGGTCGACATTGACTACTCGGACGGTCCAGACCACTTCCGTTTCGTCCTATCGCCTGGGCCGACGCCTGCCACGCGCGTCTACATCGGTCGACGTAAGCTCTTCGATCCGTCCCAATCTGTCGAAGCTGCTGCAGCAGAGGGCGTCCCACGTCTCGACGACCCTTCCTTGGCCCGCGAGCAGCCGATCACGTCGACGCAAGCTCAGGTCGGCGACTGCATTGAGATCAGCCCTGTCGGCATCGCTCTAGCCCAGGACATGGCGCAACGAATTAGTGACCATGGTGGGGCTGCGCTCATCGTGGACTACGGTCATGACCATCCGTCGTCTCTAAGTCTCCGTGGCATCCAGAACCACAAGTTCGTCAGTCCTCTCCAGGAACCTGGCAACGTCGACCTCGTACGTACCTACACATTTACACTATTGGACTTGTCTAACCATTTTCAAGAGTATCGATGTGGACTTTGCCACGCTCCGAAAGTTTGCAACGGAAGGGAGGGACGACGTCGTAGCACACGGCCCTGTTGGCCAAGGAGACTTCCTTCAGGCGATGGGAATCGATGAGCGCCTTACCATCCTTCAAGGCAACGCGACGCCAGAGGAACGACAGGACCTACAGACGTCCTACGAGCGCCTCGTTCATGCGGATCAAATGGGCACGATCTTCAAAGCCATGGCGTTCACCCACAAAGATATCGGCGACCCGTACGGCTTTCCTACAGAGGAAGAGCAAGAGTAATAAAACAAAGAGGTCAACGTTTGACAAGAAGCAAAGTGTATTAAGCAAGAAAGCCGTTGATGGATATTCAACCGAGAAGGTTAAGTTCCTTATTTTCCGTTAGCTTAAAGCGTACACTAAGAAAAATGGTTTCCAAAGCAACCAAGTGGCTTAGACCGAAAGACGGCCGTGGTTCGGCACGTACTTTTCGTGGTTGCCATCCGGCACGAGGGAGCCTTCCGATCGCATCTGGGCGTAGACCTCACGCTCGTACTTGGTGAAGCCCCACTTCTTAGAGCCGAGGACCTTCTGGCGGCCAGGGAACTTGAACTTGGCACGACGGAGCGCCTCGACGACCGACGGACCGAAGTTGTCCTTGGAGCGGACCGAGATAATCGGCTGTCCGATGTCAACACGGGCGGCAGTGCCCTGCGGCTTACCGTAGGCGTGACGCATACCGGTCTGCAGACGATCGGCACCGGCGCACGAAAGCATCTTGTTAATACGCAGGACCTGGAACGGGTGGCAACGGATGCGCATGTGGAAGTTGTCCTTGCCGCACGAACGGATCAGGTAACGGTTGGCAGCAACACGGGCAGCTTCGAGGGCTTCCGAGGAAAGCTGTTCCTTCTCGTCGGAGACGAGGTGAGCAACGAACGGGAAAGCGTCAACGCCGGCCTTACGGTTACCGGCATCGTAGATGCGGATCTTCGGGTCCGGTACTCCTCGGCAGTAGCGGGACTTGATGAACGGCTTCTTGTTCTGGAAACGGTAGCACTTTGCTGGACGACGACCCATGGTTCTGTCTTTCTTGTCAAAAGGAGAAATGCCTGAGGGCCAGTAAAAGACACTAGAAGATTATGGGCCAATCCAGTGGGAGGAGGTCGTGAGATGGAGAGATTATGGGACGTGATTGGAAAAAAAGATCGACTTGCTGATGTAATCCAAAGAAAAGAAAAAAGAATTCGACTGGAAGGTTATCTGTGGGCAGGACCTCTCGCTCAGGATTCTTCGGAATGAGATACGTTCTGATATGAAGACAAACGTAAGCTGTCACTAATATAATTTCAAACAAGTGTCTTGAGAAATGGAAATGTACGAAGACAATGACAACGCAATCTGCAAGTTGGATGTTGCCAACATCTTCACTCACGACTTCGACCTTCATTTCTTCCTATAAAGAACCTACAATGTTCCTATCTAAGACCATTTGTGAATTTCTATAGCTTCAGACACAATGGAAGTTACTGCGCAGGCGACGAGGTTTCCACTCCATACGAACAAAAAAAATAACCCATGACTCCAACAAACTCAAGCTGTAAGGCTAGGCCTGCTTTATTCTTCCAGTGGTTTCCAAAGAGCTACAATCACAATTAGTCGATAGGGTAGATGTTTGCTGCAATATGGACGATGTGGTAGGGAGCGGTTTGATCAGTGGTTGAAGGTCATACCTCAAGACACGATCGTGTCTTTCAAGACCTTTGTGATAATTGTCGTTTCAGAAGTCGTATCTAGCACTTTCCTGTGTTGTCTACAACTTCTCTACTGTACATTTTATTATATAAAAACATGTTATGCTGCATCCCGTTCAGACTGCTTCAGTTCTCGCCCATCAATAGAGATCACTACGTGAGCTGTTGAAGATGCAACTTGAAGCTTACTGGATGACTGTCGTCGGTCCAAAGAGAGGGCGCCCATCAATTGATGTCACTCATCTTTTAGCGCTCAAGTGAACAAGACACTTTACATTCAGTATGAAGTTCGTCTCTTCTCTTATTGCAAGTGCAGTGCTCAGTGCTGTCGTCCAGGCGGATGATGCTCCTGCCGTAACGCTTGCAAACGGTTCGTACTACGGTATCCACCATTCATCCTACGACCTCGACTTGTTCCTTGGCATGCCGTTCGCGCAGCCTCCTGTCGGTGAACTGCGATTCAAAAACCCAGAATCGCTCAATGAGAGTTGGTCCGATGCTAGAAATGCGACAGAATACTCTCTCGAGTGCTACGGCTACGGAAGTGATCAATGGGTGCTAGGTAACCTCGTGTCCGAAGACTGCCTAACTATAAATGTTATTCGCCCAAGTGGCGTCGAAACCGGCACTAACCTTCCTGTGGCCGTTTGGATTCACGGAGGTGGATTCGTCAATGGCGGGTCGAGGGACCCTCGCTACGATATGTCTCACATGGTCAACCAGTCCATGCACATGGACAAACCATTCATCGGTGTTAGCATGAACTACCGTCTACACGCCTTTGGCTTCATGTGGGGAAGTCAAGTGAAGGAAGCTGGCATTGGTAACTTGGGCTTGAAGGACCAGCGCCTTGCTCTCCACTGGATTCAAGACAACATTGCATCTTTTGGTGGCGACCCGAGCAAAGTGACTATTTTTGGCGAAAGTGCTGGTGCACGCAGTGTGAGCAGCCAACTGACTGCCTATGGTGGTCGTGACGACAACCTTTTCCGAGCTGCTATCATGGAATCTGGAACTAGTTCACGCCCGGAGTCTTTCTACATTGCTCCAGAGGACTGGGATGTGCACTTTGATGCGGTTACGAATGCGACGAACTGCAGCTCTGCTGCTGATGCACTCGACTGCCTCCGCCAAATCCCGATTGATGACTTGAGCAACATTTTCAACAGCTCTATTCTTGCTGATGCAACTTTTGATGTCCAGGTCGATGGCGAGTTCCTGCAAGACTATGGTACGAACCTCCTCGCAGACGGCAAGTTCGTCCATGTGCCGATTCTACAAGGAACAAATCATGATGAAGGTGTCTCTTTTGGACCGAAAGGTATCAACACGACTGACGACTTTGTCGCGTACATCATGAGCAAAGAGCACGATGTTGCACAGGCTGCTGATCTGGTGAACCTTTACCCGGACATTCCTGACATCGGAATCCCAGCAACATTAGTAGATCGTCCAGTGGGAACATCTTACGGCGACATGTACAAGCGAGTTTCTGCTTATGTTGGTGACCGGATGCTCCACGCTCCTCGTCGATACATTTCCCAGACGTGGACGGCAAACAACGTGACCAACTACAACTACCTCTGGAACGTACTCGTGAATGGCTTGAATGAATACAAAGGGGCTGCTCACTTCCAAGAAGTAGCCTTCGTCTTCTACAATGTCGACGGTATCGGGTACCAGAATGTATTGTCGGAAAATCCTTTTGAGGGCAAGCCAGAGACGTACAAGGAACTGGCTCGCATGATGACTCGCATGTGGATCAGTTTCTTTGCGGACTTGACACCCAACAATAACGGCGTGACGTCGGTCGAATGGCCAGAGTACACGACAGAGGAGCCCAAGATCCTCTACTTCGACACTAATGCGACCGATTTGGCGTACTCAGATCACGACATCTACCGTGCTGAAGGCATCAACTACATCCACCAGACATATCACTAAATAAGTAGTCGTTTGTCGATAGTTGTGTTCTATCTTTCGTTGCATGGCATTTACATATAGAGCAGGCATCGTGAAAGCAGCAAATGGTAATAGAACAAGACGATATATTTGGTGATTGAAGCAGACGAATGCATGTCTGCCCTAGACAGTGGGACGTGGAGCTTGAAAAGCCGGATGCATGGGATGAGCGACACTATGGTTGGTGCACGCGGCCAACGCGCGTCGGTTTCGCACGGTGGCGTTCATGGAAATGCTTGGATTGGTGCTTTCCTGGATGATAGACATCTCGCTTCTTGGTTTTGTCTTTAGTAGGCTCCGGTTCCGTACGCTCATGGAACTCGTCACTGTGTGCTCGACCTAGCAGACATATACTTTCATTACAAATACGACAACTATACTGATAGGAAGCTTACGTCGTTGCTTGGCATTGACCGCAGCACGCAAGTTGGCGGCATTTTCGACGTCGTGGATGATCTCGTTCATTCTGTCCATCTCACGCAGTCGCTCGAGTTCCGAGGCTGGCAACGCCATGGACGCAAAGGCAGAGACATTGTCGAACTCATGAATCAGCACGAAGCCGTTCTCGCCCGGCTCTTGCGCAATCGGCATGTTGTAGTGGAATCGATGCACGGCGTCGTCCCACCGCAGTCGAGGCACGCTTTCCATCAACACCGGGTCGATAGAAGACGTCTGTGGGGCAATCGTTGTCATGGCTTTTGAAAAGGTTGGAGGAGCTTTGGTTCTTGCACGGGAAAATGCGGAATGAAGAGCTGCCTTCGAGCGCGTTTCCTTGAACTTGTGTGCCATTTACCCAATCACCTCCCGAGGTTTTATTTAGCCCCCGCCTTGTTTTTGCAGCAAGATACTTGTGCATATTGAAGTTCACATGCAGCGTCCATGATATATGATTCTTGTCATAGCGACGGTAAGAAAGCAGTAGTGACTTTCTTCATCGGATCTACTTGATGCTGCATTGTTGACACGACCGGTTGTCGCTGCAGACGTTGACTCCCGAGTTTTTGCTGTTCTAACAGAGGCCTAGTGTCGACTAGTGGTGTATGCTTTGGAGGCACTAGATGCCACTGCTGCTTGTCACTTTGCTTCTCTAGAGAGCTCTTGCGTCGCTTACGCAGCCAACTCTTCTTAAACCTTGTGTTGGTATAAGTGTACTGGTCACAGAGCTGCGATAGTCGGTCGCTTGCTAATGGAAGAGATGGCGTGCTAGATGTTCCGCTCCTGCTACTTGAGCGCTGTAAAACTATTTGTAACCCTTCTTTAATAGACATCCAATCGTCTTCTTTTTCATCTCTTTGACCTCCGCCATCCATAACTTTTAAATACTCTTCGTAGGCTACATCTGTAGTAGTCTTAGTGCCCAACATAGCTAAATTATTCCCTGTTGCTGCCTTGTGCTCTTGCTGACTGCCTTGTGCTTCTAAAACCTCGTACTTGCTTTCGTCGATGGGATCCCAACGTAGTCGTTGAGCAGCAGCAATATCAATCTTCTTTCCGACAAAATTTTGGGCAGATACAACGGGCGCTGATGCTAGTACGTAGTTGGGATGGGCAGATGCACCACTGCTGTAAATTTCTAGCTGCCGTAAGCTCTGGACTGTTGCAGTCGGTTCCTCGTAGATCATATCCTGCACATCAGCCTGCCGAATGTCATAATTTAAAGTCTCGGAGTTGCGAGGATGGCCTTGGCGATGGTAAGCTAGACTCTCTCGATGCAGTTTCCCTGCAACGCTATGTACATTCGCCGCTATCGTTAGCTTGTGTACCTGCTCCATGACTTCAGAGGATGCCTCATGGAGAAACCAAATATTTCGAGGATTTCTACGTATGCAAGTAGACGATAGCATCATTGACGTATTCACATTCATTTCCGGTTTCTGGAGCAGTGATGTCCCTACTGTTACTCTTTCCTGATCTAGAGATACGGATAAGACAGTGAGATACCGATTCGAAGATATCTCGATTCGATCGCCAGGTTTTGGACACTCGTATACTTTTGGATGCCGTCCAAGTGTCGGCGCAGACCTCGAGGTGACGAGGAGAGACGAAGGAAATTCCTCATAATTTTCAAAAGTGCTTTCGTCGGACAGGTACTCCTCACCTTGTACACAACCTGAAAATAGCGTATAATCAATAGGAGAAATGCTATAGTTTCCGATCACGTCTTGCACAGGATAGTTGGTAGAGCTTCTTGCGTCTTGTAGGCATAGAAGCAATGATTTGAATGCTAGCTTAATATCTGTAGCTTTCGTTCGGCGATGTGGGTTCTCCAAGCTAGCGGGGTCAGGAAAAGAAGAAGCGTTTGATAAAAGTTTGATAGTGTATGCACAGCGGTCTGCTCTGTCTGTTGAAGCGCTAAGCACATCGTATGCGTTACCTTCTTTGAGTAAATTGGACAATGGGAACGGAATGCTCTTCCAAAGTGCCTTCTGTGAATTATCATATTCATTCGAGCTTTGCAAACCGTTTAAAAATTCCTCTTGTAAGACACCGACAACGGCGCTGACTGCATAAGGAGGGAGTGACGTAGTGTCTTCAGCAATTCTACTAGCTGCATCACTCGCTTCCAATAGAAAAATTGTTAATGCTTCTATTACGAGATGCCGATTTAAATCGTATTCAATCCAAGTGGCCAGCAAGACAGCCATTTTCAACTTGATATCCAACGGCAACAATTGAATATCTTTTAGATGGACGATCGGAACCTTTCTTGTTATCTTTACGGTCTTCACCGTCGTCAATCTCCGATGCCTGTTATAGAAAGCAGCTTCTTCATTATAAAATTTAATAAGTGCTTGCAGTCGATAGGTTTCACGTGCAATAGGATCACGTTCAGGCAGGTATTGCAGAATTTCTGCCAGCTTCGCAGAGTTACTGAATCTGTCGGGATTACATTCGTTCCAACGGCTAGTACACGACTTGAGGGAAGATGCTTTTGATCTATCCATCGTCATTCCTACGATTTGCTTCACAAACTCTTGATATTCATCCACAGCATTAAGTCTAGCTTCGAATGGAATGTAGTGTCCATCAAGCACCCATACATGCGGTAGCAGCGCAATGACTTTCTTGACGTACTCGAGCTTTTGTTTTCCTCTGCAAAGGTTTGGATTGTTTTCGAGTCTTAACTCTAGTATGGAAACATTGCGAAGGCATGCGATGTCTTCGAACGAAAGGAAGTTATTGTCTAGATAGACAAAGCCAAGTGACGAAAATCGGCTTAAAGCATGCACGTCCTGCAGTTTGTTAAAACGAAGGTCGATCATCCACAAATACTGAAAATGCGGAAGGTCATAGAGGTCTCGTATGCGATTATTGTCTGCATAAAGCGACCGGAGGACTTCGCATCTGTCCAAATTCCGTAGGCATTCAACTCGAGCATTAGACAGATGAAGTACTTCTAACGTTTCTAGCTGCCCTTTGGCTCGACTCTGAATAAGAGCTGGACTTGGAGAGCGCATTGCAATGTACAATACGACTACTTTCTTTAGGCGACCGTGGGTTCAGTCAGATAAAAATAAACATCTACAAACTTTCTGCACTCGTATGAGGTAGATGTAAACGAGCCGCATCCACATTTGGGCATGTACACTACTATAGAACGACAATAGATATGAAGCAAAAAGGATAAATTGGTTGCTACAAAACTTGGAGTAAGCGTCTATTCTTTCGGATAGACCTGTCGAATATTGATGTTGATCCGATGGGTCTCAAGGTATTTGCGCACAGCGTCTAGTTCATCTTCATTTTGCATCGTTCCACAGTCATCTTGTGGATCAGAAGGAAAGACTTTAGCTACACCATGGACACTTAGCCTCGAGTTGCCTGCCATTATCGCAATGTCTCCACTTCGCAGCAGTACTTCCAATGGCTTTGTGTCTTTCGTATGTCCACCTTTGAGAAATACAGCAGAGCACCCAAGAGAAACGGAGACGACAGGGTGATTCATTGTCAGTTCCACATCATCTTGATGTCCTCCCATGGTCGATGACTTTGCATAAAAGTTTACGATGACTGCTTCAGCCTTCAAGGTTTCACCACATGCCACAGCACATTCTGCTCCAATATCCGCCAGACGAGGAGGAATGTCAGAGTAATCCCAATCATGATACTCTCTTGCAGTCCAGTCATAGTGATAGCCACATGCACTCCAATGCAATTTCTTCATTAACGGAGAACTGGACGGGTCGTGTGGATGAGACACGAGTGCCTTTCTCCATATATCATCCACTTGACACTGCTGCTGTCGCATATTCGTCACATGAGGCGCATTGGCATATTCTGTCCTACGTCATATACGCCTTCAATACACATGTAGAAATTCCTGCAATATACATAACTATATACAGGCATTTGTGAGCCAAGTCCAATTGGTCATGTGAGTTTAAAGCATTTGGAATGACGTAAAAGCCTTCATGTGCTTCACCGAATGCGTCAAATGCAAAAATAGGCCTTGATCGGAAGCTACCAACTTGTCGCACAAGCTTTCGGTAGTCTGGTTGGAGTTGCGCTAGGTCGATTAGCGTTGTGTCAGAGTACAATTCCCCTACGTCCGCTCGCTTCCATCGCTTTTCACTTGCCTTGTACGGCTGCATGGCACTTTGCGAGGCATGTCAATGCCGCCATCAAAAGTATGTGGCATTATGTGTACTTCAGCTCATCTTCAACAGCAGGATCAACGTCCGAGAGCTCGCTTTCGTGCACTCTAGAGTCTTGCTTTCTCATCACATTAGCAGATAATTTCGATCTGGATAGATAGATCGAATAATCCTAGCGAGATTTTCATGGGCGACTTTTTAATACGAGTATATTAATAGCCATCATTCGGACACCAAATTCGGTTTGTGAAGATACTATAGTATGGCTCCGAAAAGGTGTACTTGATCGATAGAATACAGGGCTATAACACAAGCATTATATTCCCATCGTTCGAATTGTTAGGGCGAAAAAGAAGAAGTCGGTCGACACGAACCGCAATGCTTCAATTGCGACCAATGAAGGTATCTTATTAAGGACAAAATCTGTGAACGAGTGTCTTCACCTTTCAATGTGTAGATGAACTTCGAAAGAGAGTGGAAGAAGCTGAAGCACAATTACGTGAAGAAGCAAAGCTTATTGAGCGCATGACGCGAGACAATAAGCAAAAGCAGGAGCAGATACAGTCACTCGAAACGCTTTTACAGCAAGAGCTTGAGAAACATGAGACGTCGATGGCTGTATTGGATCAAGAGAGACTTTCCGAGCGACTCGAAAAGGAGCAAGAAATTGAGCTGTTAAAGCAAAAAGTGGCTCAGCTAGAGCTGCACGTCGAAGGTTATGATGTTATGGAAACAGCAAATGCAACATTACGAACGCGCGTTGAAAGCTTGATGAATCAGCTGGAGAGTGAGAATCGAAGTCATTCAGAAGAGATTCATAAAATCAAGTTGGACACCTTCAACCATAAAATGGCCCTTGAAAAGGTATGTCCAAGTATCTCCTACTTTATTTATTAGTTGCGTCGAACTTACACTTGCACACAGACATTTAGAAAGACATTGCAAGAGCTAGACGCAGACTATCTTCAGAAAGCATTGAATGCCATGTCAGCGGAGAGCAAGGTATTGGGAGAAGGCATTTATAACTGGAATTACATATACTTACGAGTAAAATGTAGAGGGCGCTGATCGCAAACACAAAGTTAAAGGATGAGCTTCAGCTTCAAAGTCATGGAGTAGATACCCTGATGCGAAAGTTCAATGAACAGTCTGAAGAAAATCATAAGTTGGTAGGATGGTAGTCTCTATGTAGTATAAACCTTATCTGACGTCAGTTTTAGAAAATGACGAACGAAATATTGGAATATAACAGCCAACTGCGGGCACAAGAAGTTACGGTGATTAAAAGAGCTAATTTGGATGCTAAACGAACAATTAGACATCTACAAAAAGAGTCCAAGACTATAGATAACCAAACACAGCATGAAGCAGTGAAACGTATTGAGCAGTTAGAGAGTAAGAATATGGAGCTGCAAAAGAAAGTAGAACAGGCCGAAAAGCGTGCCGAGAAATGGAAATTGCAGTGCGGTTCACTAACTGCAAGAGACCGAAAAATTCAACCAGGCTCAAAGCGTGCACAGACTGCACCATCCGGGACGGATGTCTTGGTAAAAGCCCGGAGCCAACCTGTGATACCCCCAGCGAAGACGTTAGACTCTTTTAACTACGATGAAATATGGAGTGCTAGCTTGAATCAGCAGCATCTTTTGGGCGGCACGGGAAACATGACTACTAATCCAGCTAAGCGAAGTAAGGAGAAACTTAGTCCACTGCGTCGCATTCCCAATGAAGTGCCCCAGACTTCCATGTAAAAGCTTAAACTATAAAGCACTAATGAGATATTCAAAAGTATGGCATAGACCTAGAAGCAGCCGAATGCGGGTCCCACCAGCGATCCTTCCTAGAACGAGTTCGTCAGCAGATTTCAATTTTGCATTTTAATATCCATACATCTGTGACGGGCCAACATCTTAACACAGATTCACTTAAACAAAGTACTGCTTTTCACGCTTATCTGCGATATAAAGATGGAAATTTTTGCTTTGGACGCGCATGGTTTTCCTTCGTTCTTTCTTTTATGCTCTAGAGTAACCCTTCTACTTTGTAGTGTTTAGCATAGAACAAACACCGGATAAAAAAGAAACCTCGCATCAAACGTAATCTTATAGCTCGATGGTATACAAACCAACGTATAAAGTTCATTTGCTCGCGTACAGAAGAACCTCAACCTCCTTCAAGGGCTGGCTCGACTGGACGTCTGCTATCCTATTTGCCTCGGCTATTGCAGCTAAAATTTTCGTTGGGATATAGACTTTTATCCTTTTACATATGCACAAATGCCTGACCAATATGCAGCTAGGGATCGAAGTGAATCACTCGGATTCACCGGAGCGACTAAGCGCCAATGCGATACCGTATGCAATCATCGAAGAAGCACGAAAACTTATTGTAATTGTGGGAGCGGCTGCATTCAGTGCAGCTCTTTTGCTTGCGGTATTTCTACTGGTCTTTCCTGGTACCGCAGTGGGCAATACGTTCTGGCCGAACACAGGTCTTGCCGCCCTGATGGTATACATGGGAGTTCACTATGACGAATCATTCGTCACCATCTTTGGCATTGTGCTCAACTTTACATCTGCACATTACATTACGGTTACCAAAAGTAGAGCACATTTCATTTCGGCCCATCTTCGATTTTTAAAACCAGTGATTTCAAGTTACAGATCGACCGGACTACTAGCATTCTATCTTGGTGCGCTCTAATATATCTGGTGTCTGATAAAGACATTCGCGGTACTGGAAATACCATACGAATTCGACAATGGCGATGAAAAGTATCAGTTGATGAAGTATGTTGTATTCGTTCTACTCCTCAGTATTTCTTACTGGGGATGTCATGTCATCAAGAACCTCGGATATGTGTCGGTTTCAACGAGGACTCTATCGCACTGGGGGTCTGCAAATGAAAGCAGCACAAACTCCTGGAATGAAGTATTCACATGCTTTGCATCCGTGTGCCTCGCTTCATTCCTTCTCCCTATTGTGGAGTTACTTCGATCGGTATATTCGATTTATACTTGTCCTCTCTATGCTTAATACCTAAACAACCAAGTTTTCTAGCTGTAGATGAAAACCTTTTTCGGAAGGTTATGTGGATCACCAAGCGATTCCGATGGCACCGTGGAAGCCATGAACTAGTGGTCTCTCGTCTTCATCGGCATGCGCGGATATGTTAATGTGCATTTTACTAATATGACCAAGGTTGATCGTGTTTATCTGCTCGCTTCTAGATGCACTTTTACGGAAGCGCATTCTGCAGAGACCAATTTATTCGAGAGACGTGAGTGGAAGAAGCCGGCTCATAGCAACCTGTACGGAAGCGTATTTACCTTTGGCTCGGTTCTCATCCGCTTAGCATGTGCCAATGCTGTCGCTATCAACGTGAACATTTCAGGCATTGCTCGCTTCAATGGGTGCACACGTAACCATGCTTATGTGTGTTCGTCTGTTGACCTTGATGACAATTTTGATGTTGTATCCTGCGTGGCCGTCATCAGATTTGCCACTGGAATGGCTGTTACGTCTACATGTTTGGTCATCCTCGAAAGTCTTATGGGATTTACAGTTATATGCTTGGCCAAAGACCCGATAGCTTTTCGAAACTCTCGACCAGCAGCCTACGATGAGTTGTTCTCGGAATGCAGACAACCATATCTTGGTCTCAGCCGTGCTGACACTGCTACAGATAAAAGTTTGAAGACTTTTTTATAAAACCTTTAAGCGGCTCAACTATAAAAACAGAATTATTCATCTCATCATAATCTACATGAATCTTAAAACACGATTTATGGTCATACTAATTCTACTAGTCCAGAAGTCATGAAAATCTATGCCGTCCAAACTCTATCACTTGTACTCGTAGTTTTTCAATATTCGTATTATATCCGTATTATCACAACATTTTACACTCTATAAACAAGTGAAAAGAAATTGTTCGAGGCTAGTATTGCAATCACCCATACATCACACCGCGGCTGTCAACATGTCAAGCGAGACTGATCTCAGCTCTATCCTAGCTCACAGTGCATACGGCGCTGCTGGTGCAGCGACAACTCTCACAGCACTCTCGAACTTGTTGCAAAACTTGCCAAGGCTCGTCAAACTGTCCTTTCAAGTTCAAACGCCGTCAAGAAACACCCTTGCCATCGCGCTTTTCGTCGGTACATGCTGACTCATTCCATACACGTCTGTATCAAATACTCAATGGTCGTTTTCGTCAATCCGTAGGTGTCTACCGCTTTATAGAAAAGTATGAACGCCAACTAAACAAACCCAAGTCCAGTAAAACCATATCTCAGGACCGAGCATCCAGGGCTTCCATTCTGCCAGCTATTCTTGCCATACGTTACATGGACACTTCCAGTCGCTCCACTCTCATCTCCTTCCTATCTGCAAATTCGCTCAACTCTTTGTCCAAGTCTCTTCGGGAAGAATGGCCTTCGTTTTTGCATTATGACGCTTTAGAGTACAGCATTTACATCCTATGCTCCGCCTGGATCATGTACGCTGGTTTCTTCCGTCCTGATACTTTCCATCCATCCTATCTACAGCAGCTCATGCGCATCACATTAACAAGTTCTCGAACAGCATCCACGCTACAGGCGCAATACGCAAAAGGCGTGAACATTTCCTCCTGCGCAGTCCGTCATCCTCACACAACTTGCCTCACCTACCTCTTACAATCATATCTACCTCTCGCAGTCACATCAAGTGCCAAAATCTTCCTCCCAGTACACCTGTTCTCCTTGTGTCTTTCCCTTCGGCGTTCTAAACAACGGGAGAAACCGGTTCGGAAGCATATGAAGGAACTGTTGTACAGCCTAATGCGATCCACTGCGTTTTGCACAGCTCAGATCGTCATCGGTTGGACAGCAGCATGTGCTACTGAGTCTATCGGGAATCGTTCCTTGGCTTTCCGAAAGCTCCAGTACTTTTGCTGTGGTGCACTCTGTGGCTTTCCGTTGCTACTGGAGGCACCAGAACGTCGAAAACCGACGGCTATCTTGTTGCTAGCCTACGCTTTGAATAGTTTCGGGAGTGCGACGATGGCACCACTTTTAGACACAGTGTCTGTTGGCCATCCTGCTTTCAAAACTGTGGCCGAGATGATCTTTGCTGCTGCTCAAGTGGCATATGTCTTGCCAACGTTCATCGAGAGCAATAGTGCTGTTCGAATAGCACTGTTTGGCGAATTGGATTTAAAAGAGGAGGGAGAAGAGGTGGAAGCTATCGAGTCGTCCACATTTACTGAGTTTCCTGTGTCCCAGCTTCCCTCCGATCGAACGTATCAAGAGGGACCGACAGCCTACTTGCTAGATAACACGATTGCATCAGTCGTACTAGAGAAAGTCGTATATCGAGCTCAGGATCCAGAAGCCTCTTATCCGAGCTTGGAATATGAGGACATCTTTACACGACTTGGAAGGTCTAAAGGCACGTTTGAAAAGCTAGGTCAAACTTTAGAAATTGATGAACCAGAACGAGTGCAATTGAGCCCTGGCAAAGAGATGCAAGCGCAGTACGTTGAGCATGGAGCTCACTTGTTCTCCGTCACGTCCTGCCAACCCAAGGCACTGGAATTGGCACTTAGTCCGGCCGTACAAGGTGCCTTCGACAATACTCGTGCAAGCTACTTTTTGCTAAATACTGGAGATGAATTCCATGTACCAGCAGGCAACGCTTACTACCTCTATAATCACTCTCGATACACCACGGCGGATCTAGCTTTCCAGAGCGCAAGCTTTTAGACAATCTAGATCACTTGCCTCGTAGCGTAGCTATAGTACGCACGTTTGCTTTTCTGTCTAGATTGTGCCCAGTACGAGGCAAATTTTGTATCTACGCAGGGTGGATGTAAACGTAACGAAGAAGTGCACTTATTAGTGCCATGCAACTTGCTTTTGGCTGTGTTCGAGCTGTTCCATGCATTCATCTGATCTGGTAACTTGGGCTTGGATACGAATAGTGCATTTGGAAGCATTACGTTCACCTTATCGGCCGAGCGCGCTGGCTCAAGGCATCTTTACTTTATGCGTATAACATCAAGTAAACGAGGCTATGCTACTTTTGTGCTTAAACTGATAATATATACCTATAGTATACGCACCGACTCCTACCTCACAAGGCTTTACTTTCGCAATAAGTTTAGATAAGCAGGCTGGAAGACTTGTAACTGCCATTGTATTGCTGCTACCCTTCCTCGACAGCTTTCCACATGCATAATACCAATCTGACTCTTTTGATACTGTGTAATAGATCCGTATACAGGTAGCTAGACGAAATAGTTGTGAGCTTTGAATGTCATTTATATGGGAGATTAGTGTTCATTTTAAATGTTCTACTTCTTTTACCAGGCTCTTGGCGCGGCGTACCTTGGGCCTATTTCCGTGCAGCTTGCTTAGCTTTTCATTCATCGAGAAGTCGAGCTTCAACAATGCCTTACTACATCCAGTTGTAGATCTTCAGTTCTATAACGCATGTGGTAATGCATCCGCATGTGATTACTGGTCTGTCGACAGAGGTCATGTCCGCACTTGAACGTAGACCACGTTAGCTTCTTCATGATCGAATTCCACTATCCCTACAGAAATTGCGAATCATATCCTGCCGAGAGGCAGGGCAAGTGACACCTTTTCGTCGTTTATAGGCTTATAGTGAATGAAAGCTAGCGTTTGCTTCATCAAAACTATTTGACTTCCTATATCGCAATACCGGACTTGACGACTGAAGTGCTACAAGATATTTTTGCAAAACTATCAAATTCGTTAGACCATATCCCTGAATGGATCTTCCGTTTACGCAGGTCCATGACAGTTGCTTCATAGGGTCCGTGTTATCAGTTTCGCTTTATAAATGAACCTGGAAGAAAGAAAAAGATATACGAAAGCATCCTCGTTTCAAACCTGAAATCGTCTACAGAGGGCATCCAACACCTTTCAGGAAAGTTGTACATGGTGCATGATCGACACAAACTCATCCCACGTGAAAGAGCTATTGTAGCGTATTATGCG
Source organism: Salisapilia sapeloensis (assembly GCA_023334545.1). Taxonomy (NCBI): domain Eukaryota; phylum Oomycota; class Peronosporomycetes; order Peronosporales; family Salisapiliaceae; genus Salisapilia; species Salisapilia sapeloensis. The sequence continues at coordinate 9,975 of JAADVB010000210.1, read as the reverse complement.
TGCAGAAGACGAAAGTAACGTTTGGCTGGAAGTAGTATGCGATCAGAAAGCTCAACGAATTGCGAGTTTATAAGAAACTAATGCAGAGAGAGAAGTGAAAAATTGCAACGCCATAGAGTCTGTTGATCAGTTAGCATGGCAGGTAGGTGGTAGAAGATCTGACAGAGGGTGTCCGAATCGTTGCTTCAGACTATGAAGCAGTGTTTTTGTGCACACTAGGAGCATGCAGAATACCTCTTGAGTTCATCGCTGACATACTAGAGGATACCGATGTAAACAAAACGTATCGTTATCACGTTAACCGTCGGAGTGGACTCTTGATGATGAGACTTTTGATAAATTGCTTCCACTATCACATCGTAGAAGCTTGAAGACAAGATGTGCGCTATTGTCGGTCTCATCTACACATCATGACGAAGCGCAATGGAAAAGGACCTGATCAGTTTACATTTTTCGACAAGGGATTGGCTACAAGTCTCTCTTACACCCTTCACTTTGTGAGTTTAAAGGTGATCTTCACGCATCTACAGACAATGCCCTGCGCAGCAATAGGTTAAATGAAAATATGATGCAAGCCAGGCTCCACTCACAGAGGTTTCTAAAAAATCAGTGCCATTTTGGCAGATGATACCAATGATTCTTGACAAGCAGAGCTTTACCTATAGGTCTCTTGGACGCATCTGATTATGCCCTGACATGATTTAAAGACCGAGGCTATAACCAGCTACGTCCTGTATCTCATTACATTTCAATCTCGCATAAATAACGAGGTAGACAGCGTCTTATGGCTAAATATTGCTACTACCTCGCGTCCATCGATCTTCCAACAGTGTACGCCTTTTCACGGCACTGTTTCGTAGCCACTTGCGGGCACTTCAATTAACAATCGTCTCGTTGTGTCCAATCGAAATTCTAGCAAGTCGCTGAATGCACCAATAGACGGCGCATCATGGCGGTATAGAACTTCTTTTCTCCTGCTGTGGGTGTACCTGGTGATAGATCGAGCTAGGAAGAACTTTAGCAAGCCCTCCGCTCTCTACCGCCTTCCAGTCTTTCATTGAAATAGCCGCACAGTCGCGTTTTTTCGTCCACTTCCTGACAGCCCAGGACCGATTGCCACTTCATATCGTTCGTGTCCGACCTGATGGGTTGGATCAAGCGCTTATTTCGGCCACATAGCCAGAGCACGTCCGTCGCCGAGCAACTGGATGACGCTCGCGATATGCACAAGAAACTCTGCAAAGCTGTTTTAAAAGACAAGACCAAGCAAGTCGCCCACCTCATGGACAAAGCACCGAGTTCATCCACGTGGGTCCATGCACTCCCCGAGAGCACTAGTGGCAGTATCTCTCGACAAGGTTCTCGAAGGAGCAGTAACCAAGCACCTCCGAGTACCTTCCGATTATCACTCTCTAGGAACCAAGCGTACAACGAGTCCAATGTCCTCGTCCTAGCGTGTGAGCTAGGCAACACAGCCATCCTAGACTTGCTCCTTGATTCACTCTACTACGAAAGAAGGCCGGTGTTATACGAGTACGGTCGACTGCTTTATATTGTTACCATTCGAAATGGTCACTACGCGACGTTCAAACGACTGCATGAGCGTCTAGTGCCCATGGGCGAAGACCACACGTCTACCGACTTACCTCTGCCTATCTTTGTGGCTGCTGAAAGTGGCCGACCAGATATGCTTCAGTTTCTACTAGACACGTATCCAACCAACTGGCCACATTATGAATTCAACGGACATACGTTGCTATCAATAGCTAGTCGACACGGCCACTATGCGTGCGTAGACATTCTCTTGTCCACGTTGGCGATGAGTCGGGAGATGGTCGAGTTTGCTATTGACTGTGCCAAGGCATATCGTCAAGCGCACGTTCTCGTGCTGCTAACGAGCTGTCTACCAGAGTTTAACTCCGACATGGAACCCATCTCCCAGACGTTCGGTACAGACTCGGATGAAGATGTGCAAGAATGGGGCTCCTTGCTACCTCGTCCACCCACATCTGCTAGTCTCGCTCAAAATCCCCGATCGCTACCTACCATCCGAAGTCATGTCCGTCCACAAGTCTACTCTCAAGCGGCAGGAGAGAAGCAAACGAGCGACGATGCTTTGTTCTCAGATGAAGAAGATTACCTCGCTGCGAGAGCACTTGCCGATCCTTGGATCATAGCGTCAAAGGAAGAGCTGTTCGGACCGTCGTCGAACGAGTCCAACCAGAGCACGAGCAGCAGTGAAAGCTGTACGTTGCAATCTGGTCAAAGGCGAGATAACCCGTTGCGAGGAACGCTGGACGGTATCGCGATCTTGCAGTCGGCAAGACAAGAGAAGGAAGCTTTGCGCTCAAAAGGTGGAAAGCGCAAGCAGACGCATGGGGAGGAGAAGCATGAAGACAAGAAGATTCGAAAGAAGAGCAAGAGTGAGAAGAAGAAAACGGTCAGTTTCACGGCGCACATCATGTCCATCGGATCCTCTTCCTCCTCTTCCTCCGGCCAGTCAAGTGAAGAAAAAGGGTGGGATGATCCGTGGTACTCTTCGATCTCAGAAGGTGAGGACTCAGATACTGCTTTTGATGACAAGCCAGAGAAACCATCAAGGGCATCGAGCAAAGGACGTACAAAGGCGAAAAGTTACAATGGGCGTTCCAAGACGAATAACTACAACTTTTTCCTCGACGATGATGGAAATGAGCGAAAGAAACATCGACAGACGAACAGTAGTGGGAAGAAGTCTGGGAAACAATTGCAGCAGCCGCTTAGTCCGATAAAGACGCCTCCAAAAGACGAAAACTTGTTTGCCCGATCTCCTTCGAGCGACAGATCGCACCGGAGTGGAAAGGAAAACCAGCGACCTCGCTCGAAAGAACGTGTAAAGCTGTACGTACCACCGCCACAGCCGCCAGCATCCATGCCCACACGCATGTACAACACGCCTCCATTGGCAGCTCCGAAAATGATCAACATTCGGAGTAGCCAGCGCCAGCCACCATCTTCCGGATTCCGCTTCTTACCATCAATCCAAGAGAACCCACTTGGCGAAGCAGAAGCTTAGCACCATTTGTCGACGATCGTGGAGTTGATACATTATGGTAGGACAAGTCGAGAGAAGAGCACGTGGAGATAGTTTAGTACCGTTGCTTCTTCTGTACAATTAGTTTCGGAGTGAAGAATCATACATCCTTTTGCATGAGTAAGCAAGCGCATTTGTTAAAAGAAAAAGCTTTTGTTGTGGATGTACTTCCGGAAAAGATACTCCCTTCATGGATCTGGATCTAATCACAGAGACTATTGAAACCGAGATTGATGCCGTTCTTGATGTCATGCACAGTCGAAATGATGCTAGTAATGCCCATCACCAGCCCGGAAGCACCGATGACTCCAGCAAGTATGAACACCATGATAGATTCCCGCTTATACTTTTTCACCAAGTACCCAACGATTTTCTGTCCTGCACACCCTCCAAGGAATCCGATGAAGATGAACCATAAGACGTAGTCGTATTGCTTCGCTCCTGGAAACTGCCCAGAAATAAGGAACTGAAGGACTGTCGACGAAGCAGTGAACAGGATCATGTAGCTAGCGCTCGCCGATTGAACGGCAGGTGTAATCCCCATCTCCAGCATGATCGGACCTTGCACCATACCACCACCAACACCGAGCAATCCGGCAGCTACCCCGGCGATAGTGCACATGCTTGGAAACAGATATACTCGACGTCGTATCCAATGGATATCACCGTTCGCAAAAGAATGTCCACTAATTACACGTAGACGATTGCGAAGACGAAGGTGGTAACCTAGTACTAAAGCAATCGCGATGATGACAAAGAATGGGAGTATGGTTACGAGCCAGTAGCCAACGCCATTGCATTCAATACCGACGATAGACTCAGCTCCATGTCCACCTCGCATCAATGCTTGGATAAAAATGATAACCCAGCAGATCACAAGCGGCGCGATCAACTTCCATGGCAGCATTTTACTCTCTTCCTGCACAAGATGTTCACGAATGGACGTCACCGCATCATTATCTTTGGCAGAGCATGTGTCGCTACTAGGTAGAGCTGAAACGTAGGGAAAGTCAGAGTTCCACTGCTCCTCTAGTAATTTGGATTCATCGGCCTTTTGAAAGCCCTTCAACGTCAAAGGCGGTAGGTGTTTGAAGTCTTCTTCATCCTCAGCGCGCACACGACGCGCTTCCTTGTTGCGCCTAGTGATGTCCAGCCATCTCTTGGCAGCAGTCTCTACGTCAAAGTGCTATCGCGCTTACACATCACGAATTTGTTCAATTACCAAATAATTGAAATTGCATACTCGATAGATCGACCAGCAGCGACCTTCTCGACCGCCTCTAGGTGCTCCTTTAAATGGTAACTTCATCAGGTAATCCCGTCGAGCAGTTTCTCTTGCACGAATCTGCAAACGAGCAAGTAGAGTGAATATAAATGTACTTTTAAATACAAAAAGAAAATTGTATCAACCTTGACGCCTTTCAGGGTAGTTTTGTACGTGATGAAAGCAAGGAGGACGAGTAAGAGCAAAAGCACAAGCCAATTTGGAAATATCTGGTTCATCAAGACACCAAAGACAGATCCTATGAGTGTAGTTGGCTCCATCAGCGCAGAGACGGAATACCGGATAATCGGCGCATGCGGTTTCTCTATAGTAAAGGATAAAGAGTGACATCGATATGCTCGGCATTGCCTCATGCTAAACGCTACCTGGATTTTTCCGTTTAACGTTGAAGAGGAAGATAGCAACAGCGTTTCCAAAGATGGAAGCCTTTGAAAGCGGGATTGCATGTTTGGCACTAAGATTCATGGCGAGGATAAAAAAAGGAACGAGAAGTCCACCACCACCGACACCACAACCAGATCCGAGAGCTGTGCTTAGGAATGCTACCATGATTCCAGCAAAGTCTCTTCCAGTGAATGGAGAGAAGTAATCTTTTTCTGTACAGTAGCCGTAGTTTTCAACTTCGACCTGACAGACATTGCTGCTGCTACAGTCATCGTCGACAGCACAGTAGTTACAAGTCCTAAAGCATAGGGTTAGAAGCTAAAGTATACGATACCATATGCGCGTCAAACGGACCCTGCGATACATGCTAATGAAGGCAAGGAGCCACAGTCTGCCATATACGAGCATTGAACACCGACCGCACCGCTCAGTGTTGCTGTCGTTGTGGAGCCGCCAAGAGCGATTCCAGCATGATACCATGTCAGTAGTGCGAAGAGAGTAATGTAACGCATCCCACCAGGCAATTTTGATATTGAGATATTTCCTTATACTCATCCAAGCCTACAGAAAGCGTGAGATGCAAAAACGATCGTTTCGAGGGTCAGGCATTGACCGGTCGCATTGTTGCGGATGAGACACGATATAAAGATATAAATACTGACCAAGTTGAAGCCAGGGTTGCGTGTCAGTTTTCGACGCGCCGCAGTTTGCGCTTTAGAGCTAGTAAGAGCTCAATGATACACCCTCTCGTAGCATGTTAGAGCGCAGACATAGCTGCAAAATATAAATCTCATGGTGAAAACCTATTGTTGCAAAGAATTGAAGGATTGTTAAGCTTTCATGGTGAAGATATCAAACATGGAAATATAGAAACGGAAGTCGAGACACCAAGGAAGAGGTAGAGCTTTAAAGGTAAAATGAGGGTTGCATACAAGTGACTGTCCAGTCATTGATCGTACTATTAGCAATAACAACGCCATAATTACGAGAAATTTAAAGCATAGTGTATTGAATGCCGAAAGGGACAGTACGCTGGACTAGCCACCAGGCTCGAAACGAACAGTCTTACCAAAGGTGTACTAAACCTCTACAGATTCGAGTAAACCATGTTTCCAATGGCTGCGAGTATGCAGAAAATGCCTGTAAACCAGGAAAGCATGCGGAGCTTTGGTAGCTGGAGTGCATATGTCGCCGTATGGGCAATTCGCGCCGAGGTGTAGACAATGAGGAGGCATGAGTTCATGGATGCATTGGCTCCGACTGCGATCGATCCGAGGAAGATGACGAGAGCGAATGGAATGGACTCAATGTCATTCTGGATGATACGCTTCCATCGCGCTTCGTCTTCAATGGCGAGCTTTTGCTCCTTTTCCATTTTGGCTGCTTGTTGTCCAGCATTTTGTGTAGGCATTCCCTTTGCCATCGGTAGGTTGTTGTCTTCGGCGGAACGCGTGCCTGCATTAAATGCTTTCTTGCCCTGGATCATTGTTGTTGCAAGAAACTTGACGTAGAGTGCAGCAACGCATATCGAGTAAACGAGAGTTTCGCTCATTGTTATGTACGTGAAGTGGTCGGTTCGGTCTTAGAAGAAAGAGGAAATGATGAATGCTTTGGCAGTGGCAATTTGGGATGATGCTTGCGACGGACTGTACAAAAGGTCAGACATCCTCGGACTGTTTCACAGCGGCCCTTTGCCGTAAGTGACCGCAGCTTACTGACCAAATAAGCAGAACGTCTAATCGTCTCTAGCTTTGTGCTTGATAAGTTTGATTCCAGTGCATGTACGTGAATGCGAATGATGTCGTTTTAAAGCTTTAGTACTAGTAAAAACGAAATAGTGCACTGCGTTTCTGCATTAGCTCAAAATGAGATAAAAGCGAAGGCCTATTGATTTACTCTCAAGGATTGGTCGCCAATTTAATGCCTAGTCAATTTCATGTATGACTGACCAAACAGATCGTCTGTCCTTGGTACAGAGATGTTGCAGATCTATGATTACGGCTATTGCTGGAGGCTGCTGATGAACATAATGATCACATGCTCTTCCGACAAGATATGATCTCGACGTCAGGCACATGCTGAATTCTTATTTGCCCTCGACGAAGTATGTTGCCAAATCAACTATAAATGGATAGCGTAAATGGTAGACGGGAAAGCAAGTACATCAATCACTAATTTTGATCCTAGACTACAGCCGTACCTCGCTTGAGCAAGTAAACCTTACTGGTTCTCATCCAGACTATATGCTGTATAATGTAATTCTAAATTTGTTTGTGCTCTACAGCACTAAACAGTCCAAGTTGCTGCCATGGACAATCTAGTGTAAAGATTTCGATGATCCCATCCTAAACGCCGTTCGAACTACGCATTCGTTAATGCTCCTGAGCTCCCGCTCGATGGAGTTGGAAAGTTGCATGAACACTAGAGAGTGGTATTTCTACGGACAGCTTCACAGGAACTGATGTCAGAACACATAAATTAGTCTTATGTGTGCTCATTGTGCAAGACACTTGAGGAGTCTGGGTCTTCCTGTAGGTAGCTTCTTCGCCAACGTGTGCCGGTCAACGAGAGGGTGAAAGGAAGGTCAACATTATTATCTTGCCCTGTAAAGCCAGTTGATGCAAGACTACACGACGGAGCCGAAACGCGAAGGTTACCATGAGTGGATTTCTACGAAGAAGAAGCGCAGAGCAATAGAGGCGAGCGTGACACCGAGGTTGTTCGAGGTCTAAAGAGTGGATGTCCTGGGTATTTTGAGGGAACAACATGGGTGAAAAACTTTGCAGCGCATGCGCTGCTCATACCGCGTTCACATAGATCCGTATTTTGTGACAAAGAGTACTTATATTGAGCTCTTTAGAGTCCGGAAGTGGACCCGCCCGCTTACGCGGTTCATAGATCTATATAATAATGAGCATAAGAAGACCAATAGGACACCACTGTTCTTTCGTTTCGTTATTCTAACCGATAGTCCATAGGTTTGAACGGAAATGACAATGTCGAAGTTGCATGCAGTCACAGAGAAAAGTCTATCGTGAGGTCGCTCGGAGATAAAAAAACCCCAGCATGCTACGATCTCGAAAGTTGCTGGCTGACTGACTGACTGATCAGGGAATGAATGCACGGACTGCAGGTGCAACTCCAAGATCTCGGATCTGTACAAAAATGTTGAACTCACTAGTGTGACGTTAGCGGTGGCACTTTCACCATTGACATCGTATTTCAGTTAATGCATGGCTGGGTTTCGTATTTGTCGGAGATACTCAGCGCTAAATGCCTCACTTAAAGACGACAGAGCATAATATAATCCTAGCAGTATTGCTGCTCGACAGGAAGACATCGCACTACAGCTTCTCGTGTCATTGCAACAAGGAGCACGTATATTAAATATAATGTGTGATAATCGTCTATCGTATAAAGCTGTATCTTTCCTTGCGAGCCAGTATGAAGCCTGTACTATCATTTTCAATTACTAAATGGTTTTCTTCCACTCTCAGCCCAAGTTATCCAGGCAGTAGTTGGCCTTTGTAGCTGACACTTTCAGATACCAAAGTTTATAGGAATGCTTCTAAATTCCTTCTGAATGCATGCTTGGGTACATTTGCTCCAGCTCCTCACCTATGGTATCTTATACCATTTAAACAACATATTCATGCTGGAAACTTTGCCTTCTGTACGCAAGGACAGACCAGGCATCTAATCACCATCACTATTACCACTTCGTTTTATGCCCAGTTGTAAGATTCGCCAAAGCCACTGCGGTAGCAAGCTTCACCGCGAATAAAGTTCTACTTTTATTGCTGCTCTATTCGCGCGCAGAGTTTTTCCTTTCATTCGGACTTTCACCTCCAACTACCAGCACCTCCGCTTCCACCTTGACTTGAGCACAGCCAAAAGCAATGGTAAGCTCATCTGTAGTCACTCAGCATGACTACCACATAGTTGAAAGTCCTGGTGGGAAAAACCTCTCACTTCAACACGATGGGAACTTAGTTGCTAAAAAGAAAGCGTCAAATGTCGTGCCTTTTACAAAACTCTTTTCCTACGCGGATGGACTTGACAAATTACTCATGGTTATTGGTGCTGTCGGTGCGTGCGCCACTGGTGTTTCCCAACCCTTGCAAATGGTGCTCTTCGGAGATATTTTAAATGCCTTCAACCCGACTTCAAATGCTGAAGGTGCGGATATTACCGATCCGGTCAACACCGTAGCGCTAAACTTCGTCTACGTCGGTGTCGCTGTCATGATCAGTGGCATGCTACAAGTTGTTTGCTGGTCGATCACCGCTTCACGACAGACGAAACGCATTCGTAGTGCCTACGTCAACGCCATCTTGACGAAAGACATTGGATGGTTCGATATGAACGATCCAATGCAGCTCACCACACGCGTGTCTGAATCCAGCTTCACGATTCAAGAGGGCTTAGGTCGGAAAGTTGGAGATGCACTCAACTTCTTTTCTATGGCTGTCTCTGGTATCGTGATCGGCTTTGTGAAAGGATGGGAACTATCTCTCCTTCTGCTTGCTTTTATCCCTTTCATTACAGCAGCGGCCTACTTGGGCATGAGAGGAATGACTCAAACCACGCAGCGCAGCATTGACGCATATGGACGAGCTGGTGCTGTAGCTCAAGAGTCTTTGAGCAATGTCCGAACCGTCCACATGTTCAATTCGATCGACTACTTCATCAACAAGTACAACGAAGCGCTGGAAATGTCAGAGAAAGCTGGCATTCAGAAGGCACTGGCTATTGGATGGGGTACTGGGCTAATGTTTTTTTCATCTATTGCGCTTACAGTGGAGGACTGTACTACGATGCGGTTAAAGTGGCCGATGATAACCTCGGTGACACCATGTGCGAGGGCAGTGCATGCTACAATGGAGGAAAAGTGATTACCGTATTCTTCTCTTTCATAATCGCAGCCATGGCGCTGGGTCAATCGGGTCCTAGTGCACAGGCCATATCCTCTGCGCGAGCTGCTGCCTACGATGTCTTCAAAGTCATTGAGCTACCGTCTGAAATTGATCCATCGTCAGATGCTGGAACAACTTTAAACAAAGTAGATGGGAGCGTTGTGATTGAGAACGTTACATTTGCTTACCCTTCTCGACCGGACGTCAAAGTATGCGAGAACTACTCGCTCTCAATCAAGGCCGGTGAAACCGTGGCACTTGTCGGACCAAGTGGAAGTGGTAAGAGTACGGTGGTGTCGCTCGTAGAACGATTCTAC